>CANTUR010000132.1:0-201305 GCA_947683625.1 Mallotus nudiflorus | reverse complement strand
AACCATGCCCACTCTTTCCAGAATCTTGAACGGTCTAATATATCTCGATGCTAATTTCCCTTTCTTACCAATCCTCATCACATCCTTCATTGGAGGCATCTTTAGAAACACATAGTCTCCAACCTAAAACTCCATATGTTTGTGCTTCGGATCCGTATAGCTCTTCTGTCTGCTAGCTATGGTTTCTAATCTCCTTTTGATCACAACAACCTTTTCTGTTACACCCTAAATAATCTTAAGTCCAGTCAATGCTCTCTCTCCAATCTCATCCCAACACAGAGGAGATCTATACTTTCTTCCGTATAAAGCTTTATACGGTGCCATTTTAATATTACTTTGGTAGCTATTATAATAAGCAAACTCTACTAGCGACAAATGATTATCCCAGTTACCTCCAAGATCCAATTCACACATCCTCAATATATCCTTAAGTGTCTAGTTCATCCTCTCAGATTGACCACCTGTTTGAGGGTGAAAAATAGTACTGAAATCAAGCTTTGTGCCTATTACTTCCTGCAACTTCTGCCAAAATCGAGAGGTAAACACTAAACCTCTATCAGATACAATAGAAATAGGCACTCTATAAAGGCACACAATATGTTTAACATACATTTTAGCAAACTTAACTACATAATAAATGGCTTTAACTAATAAGAAGTGAGTTGATTTTGTTAACTTGTCCACAATCACCTAGATGGAATCCTATCCATCCTTAGAATGAGGTAACCTTACCATAAAATCCATAGCAACTCTCTCCCACTTCCACTCAAGAATAGGAAGAGGTTGAAGCTTCCTAGAAGGCTTATGATTCTCAGCTTTCACTTGCTGACAAGTTAAGCACTTAGAATTAAAATAAGCTACATCATTCTTCAATCCATCCCACCAGTATAAATCTTGAATGTTGTGATGTACACTGTAAGCTATAAAATGCGCTTCTTCAAGGATCTCCTCTCTCAACTTATCCACATCAGGCATGTATAATCTACCACTGATCCATAAAATACCTTCATCATCCAATATAAAAGCAGTGAACTTTCATGCATGAACATTGTCCTCAAGCTCTACTAGAATAGGATCTCAGCCCCTGAGCTACCTTAATCTTATCTCTCAATACTGATCTAACTCTGAACTAAGCTAGTAGTCCAATTGATATGCTAATCTCCATCATCAGACCTTAATCTACTAACTGGTGCAACTCCTAAATCAAAGGTTTTCTTTCCACACTAATATGAGCAAGACTACCTAAGGACTTCCTACTCAAAGCATTTACTACTATATTAGCCTTGCTTGGATGATAAAGAATATCACAGTCATAATCCTTTAAGAGTTTTAACCATCTCCTCTGCCTCAAGTTTAAATTTCTCTGCTGGAAAATGTACTTCAGGCTCTTGTAATTTATGAAATCTCACAAGTCACCCCGTACAAATAATGTCTCCAAATCTTGAGAGCAAAGATCACTGCAGTCATCCTTAGGTTGTGAGTAGGATAACTCTGTTCATCGCTTCTTCAACTGCCATAAGTATAAGCTATCACCCTACCATTCTGCATTAATACATAATCTAAGCCAACTCTGGAGGCATTATAAGACATAGTAAATTTTTCTTCTCCATTAGGCAAGGTCAAAACTGGAGCTATGGTCAACTTCTCATTCAATAACTGAAAATTATTCTCATAAGCATTTGACCACATAAACTTCACATTCTTATTGAGTTAGGTGGAGTCCTAGGAGCTACAATTTCTTGAGAAATCTTGCACAAATCTCCTATAATATCGAGTCAAACCTAGAAAACTTTGAATTTCAATGACTGATGTCGATTTGGGCACTTAGACACTGCCTCAATCTTTTGGGGATTAACTTGAATACCATCTTTAGACACTATATGTCCAAGGAATGCAACACTCTCCAACTAAAAATCATACTTCAAGAATTTAGCATAAAGTTGATGTTCTCTCAGTGTCTGTAGTATTGTTCTCAAGTGATATATGTGATCTTCTATACTCTTCGAATACACCAGTATATCATCAATGAAAACTACAATAAATTAATTCATAAATGGTCAGAATACCCTATTCTTCATGTTATAAAAGCAACTGGTGCATTAGTTAACCTAAAGGACATCACTAGAAATTCATAGTGACCATACCGAATGCGAAATGCCATTTTAGGAACATTGGCTTCACTGATCTACAACTGAATGATAACCTGACCTCAAGTCAACCTTGGAAAAGAAACTGTGCACCCTGAAGTTGATCAAACAAATAATATATCCTTGGAAGGATACTTGTTCTTCATTGTCACCTTATTTAGCTCTCTATAATTAATGCACAGTCTCAATGTACCATCCTTCTTCTTCATACATAGGACTAGTGTACCTTAAGGAAAAAACACACGGTCTAATAAAACCCTTGTCCAGTAAATCTTGTAATTGCTCCTTTAATGCCTTTAACTTTAGAGGAGCCATTTTGTAGGGCAGTATCAAAATAGGAGTTATGCATGAGACCATATCTATATAGAATTTGATCTTTCTGTGAGATGGTAAACCTAGCAACTCCTCAGGAAAAATGTCAAGCAACTCACAAGCTATTAGCACATTTATGAGAGATAACTTCTCCATTGAAGTGTTGACAAGTACCAAGTGTCCTTAATAGCCTTTCCTCAGCATTTTCCTAGTCGTGATAGTGGAAATAAGATTTTGAGGTACAGAACTCTTATCACCAATAAACTTAAACTCTTCTTCATCCAAAATTCTGAAAATCACCTCTTTCCTCTGACAGTCCACAACGATATAGTGCTAAGATAACCAATCTATACCAAGAAATCACATCAAACTCCATCACATACAACAACACTAATTCCACTGGCAATTCTTTGCCTCCCACTAACACCCGAACATCCAGAAAGAACAACATCGGTGTCTAATAAATCACTTAGAGGAGTGGAAACAAATAAAGGAAAAGCCATCCTCAAAGCTTTCCAACACGACTTCAAAGAAAAAATAGGGGACACCGAAAAAATATGTGGCACCCGGATCAATCAAAACTCTAGCATCTAAGTAATAGACTAGGAGTATACCTACAACAATGATGTTGGATGCCTGAGCATCTTGCTGAGTGAGAGTGAAAACCCTGGCCTGACCTTGACCTCCTTATTTGCTGGTGGAAGCTTGACCAAAACCCCTGACACCTCCTCTACTACCTGTACCATGCCCCTGTTGGGCAACAAGCTGCGTCGTACTCAGATATTGAGTTGGAAGCAACTGATAAGGAGTTAGAGTTGAACTAGCAATAGATTACTGCGGGAATAGCTACTGATAGCTAGAATAAGGACACACTCTAGCAAAATGCCTCGTCTTTCTGCATCTAAAATAAGCTTTATGATTCATATAACACGGTCCCTAATGGACTCTTTTACACATCTGACAAGCACTAGCTATTGATCTTATGTTGCTATATCCTAAACTCTAACCCTACTACTACTGGTAGCTCTAGAACTGAATCTGATAGGTCTACACGGTCCACCATGACCATGTCTGCTACTCTTATGGACTCTCTACTGAGGTCTCTGACTCTGCTAATAGGATCCTCTTTACTAACTACTAGAGCCAATTTGAAATGTGATGTATTGAGTACTCTGTGATCCTCTTATCTGTACACCTGACTAATCTAAGCTCTATCTCCTTGGCCAACTCTATTACCGACTCAAGAGTAAGGCTTGCAGTAGGCATCCCAGCCAATGCAGAACCCAGTCCGGTGATGTACATCATAACTGCAAAGTACCGATCTCTCATAAGATCCTCTACATACCGACCTAGTCTGAGGAACTCTCTAGTGTACTCCTCTACTGATTTATCATCTTTAGTAATGCTCATTAGCTGAAGTCTGTAACTCATCTGTATAGCCTCTGGATAGAAACATCTCATAAATTTCTCTCAAAACTGAGCCCAAGTGAGTGCAGTCATGTGCAGCTAGATGACATGAACGAACCAATCCAGGGTTGGTCCCTTAACAGATAACTCGACTATCATGATCCTTTGATACTGGATGTGAGTAGTTCTGACTTTGCCAAATGTAGAAGACAAGTCATCGTCTTAATAGCATGTAGAAAATTTAAAGGATCTATAGTTTCGTTAAATGATATCCTGCCAACTATGGTGTAAAACAACGTTGCCTCAGGGTCAGACATGCCTTATTGATAAATGGGTTGCATTTGCGGTGCGGTTGAAGATATAGCAGCTTCCTCAAACTCCTGCTCTATAAGTTCCTCATCCTATAGCTCTCTCTGCTACGTTGACCTGTCGCTCTTCGAGGTCTACCTCTGCCTATGCACCTACCTGGCAGCTTTAGAGGTAAAACCTCATCCTGAAATGACTCATCATCCTTAGCCTCAACGATCGATGGAGTAACATGCGCTCGTCTCCTCATTCTAAAAAGACATAACCAACGAGATTCAGACAAAACGGACAATAATAAATAATAAATAGACATCTTAACGATTACACAAAAAACTAAATCAAGGAAAACTTATTAAAGACATAATTGAACCTAATTTACTAGCAATAGTTTCAAAGAAAACATGACTCTGATAACCTAGGTCCATAACACTAATAAACCTAGGCTCTAATACTAACCTCGTTATGATCCAAAACGGGAAGTCATGACGAGAATTCTTTCAAATCCAGAACCCGTAGCAAGCATTAAAAATAAAAACACATGTAAAAATAATATAAAAAAATGCCAGAATTAAAACATTATATAATATAAAAGCAAATCTTTATTTTATAACATAATAAAAATTATCTTCATACAAAGCTTCAGGTACAAGACTTCTAATAATACAATATGCTACTACTACAATAACGCTACTACTGCAATGTTTACTAAAAATATAAGAAAATGATAGTTCAATATTTACACAAATCAACTGGAGAGGAAAGAGTCCGGTGAATAATACTATGGAGAAGGTCTGATGTAAAAGATCCTGAAAAAAATATCAAAGGGAGTCAGACCTCACTGAGTGAATTATTATTATAATATATATACGTGCAACCTAAATTCATATACAATCAAGCATCTGTATAAATATATATATACATACATTTCACACAGATGCTAAAATCCACGTTTATATAATAATAAATGCAGAAAAAGTTTATTTGAGTGAAGGATCGAGTAGAGCCCTAAAATATTATGCAACCTCAATCATTACGTCTCATTAGTCAACAGGCTTACTTAATTCTAAAGTATTTCTCTTTTCCATATCTGGATAGTAGACTAGCCCTAAGACACTGAGTCAATCGAGCTTCTGTAGTCTCACTGTTAGTATGATTGGCCTGAAGACACTAGGTCAACCGAGCTCCCGCAATCACACTACTCTCTCACCACAATTCTCAATAATAAAATAATCAAGTCTCACATCAAATAATTTCATGATGTCAACTCCTAAATCTAATGCACTGGTACATACACAGTCCCAGTGCAGTCCATTAAGTAGCACATTCTACTGTTATCCTTCAAATAAATCGAACACTTATTTAAAATAATAAAAAGCATATTTTAAACATGATGACATCCGTTTTTAAAGAAATATACCTCTTATATAAGAAACATAGAATGAATCTATACTAATTTTATATCAAAAATATACCAAATATATATGCTGAGTATATATAAAAAATATACTGAATATATACTAAAAATATACTAAGCATATATGTCAAATATATACCAAAAATATATCAAACATATACCAAACATATACATAATCATTTAGTAAAATAATTCATATTTGAATACATTATAAAAATATGGATGCTCATAATTATGTATTCTAAATACAATGCGTATATAAAATAATAACTCACAGTTGTGCGCTCCTCTAAATAGAATAAACTAGCCTTGTCCGATAGGCCTCGTTCTCAGCTCAACTAAAGAAAGTAAATGAATAATAACAATATTAGAATCCAAATCCTAATTTCATACTTCTAGAAATACTAGAGAAAGACTCAATCTAGGACACGACTCGACCAAAAATAAAAAACTCAGGATCGACTCGATGTCACGTTTTACGAGAATTATATTAAAAATTCGACAGAGTCTCCTCTATAAAATGGATATCTATCTACTAAAAGTAAAGACAATCCTGCAAGCAAAAACACTTCAAATAACCATAAAAGCATAACTTCTTGGATTGACCCTTGAACTACACAATTAGCCTAACCGATAACCAAAATACACAACAATCAATACTTTAATAATAATATATTAAAATCATTAAAGTCCATAAAACTCAATAAAATACCTCAATTCAAGTTATTTAAATAATAAATACCTTAAAGCTAATTATTTTCAAATTAGTTAATAAATCTCAAATAAATTATATAATATTAATAAAAATCCATTTTTCAATTATTCAAAATTAAATAGTAAAATTCAAAAATAATTATTTATATAGTTCAAATATATAATAAAAATAGTTAAAAAATCATTTAATCACAAAAATAGTAAATAAAATTATTATTTGAATATATTTCCCAAAATTATTATTAATTAGTTAAAAATAGTAAATAATTTGTAAAAATTATTTTAATATTATTTAATATTCCAAAATTATTCAAAACATACTAATTAACAATAATTTCAATTAAAACACCAAATTTACTAATTTATATTAATTTTTTCATAAATTAATTTTTGACATAAACCTTCAAAAATTTGTAATAAATAATCGCATTAAAATTTCAATATACTTTCTTTATAAACTTATATCCAAATAATTTAGTAAAAATTAAAAAATTTCTAGTGAGAGTCAATGGAACAATGACTTACAGGAAAACCAAAACACCAAAAATTAAAATTATTCAAAAAAATTAAACAAAAATATATTTGTGTAGCTCAAGCTTCAAATAACAACATCTCTAAAGGCATCAAACATGAATCACAAGAAATCAAGCTAAAAAAAGATAAAAAACCTAAGTTGACTTAAACTAAATATATATAGATATATAAATATTTCAACAAATATTCAAGCATCTGTGAAAGAAGCTCAAGAATATATATACTTGTCAAGACCTAAATCGAGGAGTCATGACCAGTGCTAGGGAATGGAAATTTTCACAAATTCGGAACCCGTAGCAAGTTTTAAAATAAAAACACATGCAACATAACATAAAGATATCTCAGAATTAAAACTTTAATTAATATAAGAGAAATCCTCATAATATAACATAATAAAGCATCTTCATACAATTATTTCAAATACAAAAACACTATCAAATACAATAACAGGTACTTAAACAATAAGCACTACTACTGCAGCGTTTACTAAAATACAAGAAAGTAATGGTTCAATATTTACATAAATCAGTCGAGAAGGAAAGAGTCCGGTGAATAAGTCTAATAGGGAGGTCTAAAGTAGAAGATCCTGACAAAAATATATTGAGAGGAGTCAGACCTCACTGAGTGAATTATTATAATATATATATACACGCAACCTAAAGATGTAAACACTCAAGCATCAGTATAAATTAATATATATATTTATTTATCTATACATGCATTTCATACAAATGCTAAAAATTTACTTTTATTTAATAATAAATGTAGAAGAATTTTGGGTGGAGGATCGAATCAGAACCGTAAAATATTTCGTAATCTCGATCACTGAACCTTACTAGCCAACAGACATTCTTAATTCAAAAATATTTGTTATGAACCAAAATTTTTATAAATTATTAAATTAATTTATGAGAAATATAGTGTTAATAAATATTTTTATTAATAATTATTTTAATATTTTAATTTTATTATTATTCTCATTATTTATTTTAGTAAATTGTAGCATTTGGTTATTGATGAGATTAAATTTTATTTCGAAAGTTATTATTTATTTTATTATTAATTGGTAATTATTGTTAAATTAAAAATTTAAGTTAAATTTTGTTGTTATATTATTTAGTATTATTGATATTAATTTATTTAATTGTAATATATATAAACAAAATTTCTTTTTCCTTCCCTTTTCTTTTCCTTTCTCTCTTCCTCCTCTTCTTTCCTTTTCCCTTCCCTTTTCTTCCTTCTGCTGCATTTTTCTGCAGCTACCGTGCACCACTGCCCAAACCACCACCAGTCATTGTTCTACTCACCACCACCACGCGACCATCACCTCCCCTCTTCCTTTTTCTTTTCGCCATCAACAGAGCTCCTTCCTTCTCTATTTTCCGTCGAACGTAGCAAACATATAGCTTGAGCTCGTGATTCTGGGCTTGTTCAACTCCTCTCGGTCCTAGCAAACTTAATCTTCTATCATTTCAAGCTTAGGACGTCTGATAATTCCTATATACTCAAGTTTAGTTTAGGCCAATTTAGTTTTTGATTTTTGTTGAGCTTGAGTTTGTTTGATTCATGCTTAATCCCTTTGGAAATGTGATTGTACACATGAAGAGCTATCTAAATATATTTTTATTTTATTTTTTTGAATTATTTGAAGATTCTTGGATTTTTGTTTCCGGTGAGACATTGTTCCAATGACCCAAACCGGAAAAGTTTTAATATTTTTAGAAAAATCTTTGAGTTATTTAGAACATGGCTTGTGCAGGAAATTTGGTGAAATTAATTTTAGATTTTTAGTTATGAATTTATTTATTTTGTGTATAAATTTCTATTTTTGAAAAAAATAAGGTAAATTTTATTAATTATGTGATTTTTGTTGATAATAATGCTAATTAGTATGTTTAACATAAACATTAAGCTTTAGAAATGAGAAAATAAATTTTTACGAATTTATAGTAATTTTGGTTAATTTTCATAAAATATTTAATATCATGGTAATTTTTGGAAATAAAATCAAATAATAACTTTAATTATTAATTTTAAGCTTAAATAAGTTTTTAGGTATTTTTATTATATAATTGAGTATTTTAAATAATAATTGGTAATTTATGCTAATTAATTTTAAAATTTGAATAATTGGTTAATTAATATTATTTAATTGTAAACTGGATTTTATTATCTATTTTGGAAAATTAAACATCTTTTATGCTTTTATTATCTAAATAAATTGATTTTTGGTATTTAATTGAATTTTTATAATTTTGGTGTTTTATTAGTAATTATTATTATTTTTGGAATAATTGTTGGAATTGGTTCTCGATTGGTCAATATTTGCAGTTCGGGAGTCCAACCCGAGGTTTGGTGATGTGGATTATTTAGAAGTGATTTTCTGTGCAGGATCAGCTCTACTTTTAATAGAGAAACGTCTATTTTACAGGGGAAACTTTGCTGAATTTTTGATAGATTTCTCATAAAACATGACAACCAGTCCGAGTCTAGTTTTGAAATTTTGCCCGAGTCATGTTTAGATCGAGTCATTCTTAGAAATTCTAGAATTATTAAATTAGGAATTTATTTCTAATAAGTATTATTATTATTATTATTATTATTATTATTATTATTATTATTATTATTATTATTATTATTATTATTATTATTATTATTATTATTATTATTATTTTCTTTAGCTGCGTCGAGACCAAGGCCTTCAGGACCCTACCAGTTAGGTCACTCTCATGAAGAGCATTCAACCTGTGAATTATTGTTATATATATGCATTGCACGTAGAATAAATATTTTGTGAGCATCTATGATTTAAATAATATGAATTATTTATTTAAATGCTTATATTTATATTTTGTATATATTTGGTATATAAACAATATATTATTTGATGAGTGGATGCTACTATGTTTTTAATTATGCATATAAGTATGATTATAATTGTAGAATGTGCCACCTATTGGGCTACGCTAGGACTATTACGGTAGATTTTAGACTAAGAATTATAATTATTTGATTATGGAATTGAATATTGAGGTTATGAATATTAGGAAGGGTGGTTATGGATCCTTGGTTGACCTAGTGTACCCAGGGCTAGTCATGCCGGTAGTGAGATTACGTATCCTCGGTTGACCTAGTGTACTCGGGGTTAGTCTACTACCTTAAGTTGGATAAATAAATATTTGAAGTTATATAAAGCTAGTTGGCTATTGGTTATGTGGTTGAGGTTGCGGACTATTTAGGGTTTCACTTCGATCCTCCACTTAAAAAATTTCCTATATTTATTATTGCATTAAAAAAGTGATTTCGGGCATGTGTATGAAATGCATGTATATTATATTATATGAATATAAATATATTATTATACTGATGCCTGAATACCTATATTGTATTTTATAGTGCATGTATATATATATAATAATAATTCACTTAGTGAGGTCTGACCCCCTCAATATTTTTTTTTCAGGACATTCTACTTCGTAAGACCTCAGTAGTAGATCTTTTCGCTGGTCTTCTTCAGTCTCGGCTAGATTATGTAATTTTTATATGTGAACTTTTATTTGTACTCTAGAAACTGCATTAGTAGTACTTGAGTGTTGTAGTGTTTAGTATTGTTTTATAACAAAGATTTGTATTTGAAGGATATTGTAATATTATATTTTAATATATGATATGAAAATTCCTTTAATATTATTTTAAATTTTAATTCTTTGGTATTCTTATATTATTTCTGCCTGTTTTTTATTTTTATTTTTAAGGCTTTCTATAGGTTCTGAATTTAAAAGAATTTCCATTCCTAGCACTGCTCATGACTCCCAGATTTGGATCGTGACAATATTTTTCTTCCCAATTTTTGGACAGTAAACTGGTCTCGAAACAGTAAGTCAATTGAGCTCCTACAGTCTCACTATCGACGTGATTGGCCCTGAGACACTAGATCAATCGAGCTTCCGCAATCACACCACTCTCTCACCATAAATCTCAGTAATCAATTGTTCAAATCTCACATTAATAAATTGTGTAGCATCAACCTTAACATTTTAATGTACTAGTGTGCACACAGTCCTAGTTGACCCACTAGGTAACACGTTCTACGCCAATCCTCCAAAACATATATCATGAATAAAATAATGAAATTTATATTAAAATATGCAGCATCTATTAATAACAATTAGCAATCATATTTAAATATATGAAAACATATATACTCGATAATAATAATAATTAACATTTAATGCGATATAGCAAAATAAAATTCATATTTATTCGAAGTATGGATGCTGATGACATATTCTATATGCAATGAATACATATAATAATAACTTACAGTTTGGGTGTGCTCCTCTACCATGGCTTGGCTAGCCTGGTCCGATAGGCCTAGCACACGGAGCAACTAAGGAAAATAATAATATATGAGAATCGAAATCATAAGTTTAAACTTCTAGAATTTCTAAAGAATGACTCAATCTAGGACACAACTCAATAAAAATTCAAAACTCATGATCGATCCGATGTTACGTTTTATGAGAATTCTATAAAAAATTTGGCAGAGTCTCTTCTATAAAACAGATGTCTCTCTACTAAAAGTAGAGCCAATCTTGTACGCAAACACACTTCAAATACATAAAATGCTCAACTTCTCGGGTTGGGCCCAAAACAACATTTATTGCCTAACCAAGAACCAATATACTCAAAATCAATAAAATAATAGTAAATATTAATAATTCACTAAAATTCATAAAAATCATTAAAATACCACAATTCAATTTATTTAAATAGTAAAAGCATCAAATATATCTATTTTCAAAATAAATAATAAAATCCAAAATATAATTAAATAATATTAATAAAAATCCATTTTTCAAATATTCAAAATCAAATAGCATATTTTACAAATAATTATTAAATTGCTCAAATGTGTAATAAAAATAGCTAAAAATTCTTTTAATCATAAAAATAATAGATAAAACTATTATTTGAATATATTTATGAAAATTATTATAAATTAGCTAAAAATAGTAAATAATTCATAACAATTATTTTAATACTATTTGTTACTAAAAAATTATCCAAAACATAATAATTAACAATAATTTCAATTAAAATATAAAATTTAATAATTTATACTAATTTTTTCAAAAATCCAATTTTTACATAAACATTCAAAAATTCATAATAAAAATTCAGAATACAATTTCAATAAACTTTCTTCACAAAATATGCTTAAAATAATTAGTAGAATTTATTAAAAATATAATTTTCTTGAGCATGGAACAGTAATCCCGAGCCCAAAAATTCAATATTTTTAGAAAAATAAATAAAAATCACATTTAGCTTCCTCACAACCTCTACAACAATTAATCTCAAAGTAAAAATAGCTAATAAAATCAAATAAAGGCCTAACCTAGCAAAAAACTCAAAATACTAAAAAATAAATCGTACAAAAACGGGATAGTTCTTGGAGTTAAAACTCAAAACGGTTTGAATATTTGAGAAGTTCGGAGGATGAGCTTCCAAAAGAGCCCAATGCTAGCCTCATTCATCACCTTAATCATCTCCAGAGAGCATGGGAAGATCTGGCCAAAAAAGAAAAGAAAAAGAAAGAAGAAGGAAAAGAAGAAATTGGGGTTAGGGGTTGGGGCGGGGGCTACTAAATGTTTTGACCTTTTTTTTTTAAAGTATAATAGGACAAAAATGAAATAATACTACATATTAAAATACTTTTCACAATAATTTCACACCACAAAAAAAAAAAAAATATATATATATATATATAACAATTAATTTAATTTAATAAAATGACTCAACTAAATAATTATTAACAATAAAAATTAAACTTCAATTTCAAAATAATAATGATATGAAATAATAAAGCAAATACTAACACTAGAATTTAATTTAATTTCACAAATAATAATATTAAAATAATATTCAACACTAAATATTAAAATTTAATTTCATAAAATAATTAAATATTATAATGTAATAAAATAATTATTAACATTGCAAAGCCCAAAAATTAATTTAATAATTTATAAAATTTTTGGTTATAACAATACCTTAACAAGGACGTGACATTGTCAATTGAAGATATGATGTAGAGATGGAGAAAGATTAGTGAAAGAAAGTCAAAGATCTGCTTGTTATATGTTGACAGATACTCATGCAAAGAAGAAGAAGAGAAGAGGAACTGGTTTTGGTGCGAGCTAGGTGGTGACAAGCGGACGAACGGTAGTGCAAGATGTAAATGAAGAAGGCTTGGGTGAAGATGATAATGTTGCAGCTAGGGCGAAGATGCTTATAATATCCTGAGTTTTTTAATATTTTTATACTGCATCGGGATATGCAGTGTTAATAATTTTGTATATAATTATGATATTTTTATGAGTTGTTATATAATTAAAACTAATTTTAACTATTTTATATTATTTTAAGTACTTTACGTAAAATTTTCCCGGGAATTGTACTTTCGGGGAAATTGACACGTAAATAATTTAATATTAATTATTTTAAATAGATTTACGCATTTGCATGAACTCATATATATTTTTAAAGTGCTAAAATAAAGTGTATATATGTGTACTTATTTAAATTAAACTAGGGTTTAATTAATTACCCTAATTTTTATTATTTAGTTTTAATATTATTTAATTATTATTAAGTGTATAAATTATTAAATATATTAAATTATGTGTGTGTGGAGTATATTTAATGTGTGTGAAATTTTATATTATTATAATATATAGTGTGAGTATATATATTATTAAAAATCAAAAACTTTGCCAAATTACCACTTTGCCCCTAATCCCTCTCCTTCTTCCCAATCACCTCCTATCGCCGTTCCACCGCCTGTCATGCCATTTTCTTCCTATTTGTGTGCCTCCTAGTGTGCCACCTTCTTCCTCAGCCATCCCCGCCACCTGCAGCAGCCGTTTCCGGCATTGAAGGAGCTCGTTTTAGCCGAAAAGCCGAAACTCTTCCTCACTGTCGATCAACATGATTTCGACCACCGTTTTTGACACCGCTAGTCTCTATCTTCTCCTTGAGCTCCAGTGAGTGTGATTCCAAGCTTTGTTTCACTTAAATGGTCTAGATTTACCTAGGTTTCATTTTTGCAATTTCGGCCTATTAGGGTTCTTGATTTTTTCGAGCTTCAATTTGATTGATTCATGAAAAATTCCTTCACAAACTTTGATCCTAGTAGCTTAATATTCATGCTGTAATTTTTGTGGAATTTTTGGGATTTATTTTGATTTTTGGGTATTTTTGATTATTTTATTATTATTTTCTAATTTTTGAAAATTAATTAATTAAATTTTGAAATTGTGTTTTATGGTAATTATAGGTGTTGAAATGAATTATAGGAATTTATTTGTAATTTTTGTGAATTTTTATGTTTTTATTTTGAATTTATTGAGTTTATGTAATTTTAAAAAATATGGTTAATTATGTGTTTAATTGAAATTAATTGGGTAATTAAGTATATTTATTGATATTATTGAAATATATGCTGAGGAAATTAATTTTGTGCAATTATACTATTTTTGGTGAATTTTTGGATTTTATTTTAGTATATTTATATATATAGGGGTATGTTGGTAATTTTACCCTAAATTAGGTAAAAATGTAATTAAATCGGTTTTAATAGTCATTTAGGGTATAAAAATGATTTCTACAAATTATTTTGTATTTTTAACTAATTAAAACTATTTTTCGTAAATTATTTTCAATTATATATATAATATACGATTTTTCTAATAAAATGAGTTTTTATCGGTTTTTAATGTGTTTTAGGGTTAATTACATAATGTATACTGATAAAAGGTATTTTTATTATATAAGGGCATTTTCAGTATTTTGTAAATATTTTATGAATTGTGGACCTTTGTCGGTGATTTGTAGTTTAGAGTCCGACCGAGGGATTGTGATTGTGAATTCTGTGTTTATTTTCGAAGTGTATTTCTTTGCAGGGCCGGCTCTACTCTTTAAGTAGAGAGATGTCCATTTTACAGGGGAGGTTCTGCAGGATTTTTGGTGCAATTCTCATAAAACGTGATGTCCGGTCGAATTCTAATTTAATTATGTGTCTAATATTCTAGATCGAGTCTTTAGAACTTCTGTTAGATTTATTATAATTTCTGTTGTCGTTTGTTTGTTTAGTTGCGTCGAGACCAAGGCCTAGTGGACCAGGCCCATCGGATCCGTGTCGAGGAGCGCAATAAATAGTGAGTTGCTATTTTATATATATATGCTATAGGGTGCATGATTTTAGAAATATATGTTTTATTTTGATTAAATATGTATAATGATTTAATCAGTACTTAAGTTTATTTTTAGTTTATTTTTGGTTTATCTTTAGTTTATTTTCGGTATATTTTAAACTATATGCATGTTTTGTTAATGAATTAGGTTTAAAATGTTTTTTAATATATTTTTAGTTTATTTCGTAATCTAATGAGATTTATTTGACGTATATATACTCGAAATATACCTGGTTTACTTTTGGTATATTTCTAGTATATATATAGTTTATGTTGCTATTTTATTTAAATTCATGCATCATTTATTTTTATGAATGTATGTTTTATATTTTAATGAAGGATCTCAATAGAACATGCTACCTAGTGGGCAACACTAAGACCGAGTACGTACCGATACTGTCACGACCCAAAACAGGGGCCATGACCGGCGCTAGGGAACGGGAATTCTTTCGAATCCGGAACCCGTAGCAAGCCTAAAAATAAAATAAATCATGAAATAATAACAATAACCATATAATATGCAGCGGAAATAAAAATCATAAATATAATGATAACACTTCATCACTGGATTTGAATCAAATCTCATCACATATATAAAATCTCTTTAATACAAATCCAGTTTCAACATAATACATCTCTTTAAATAAAATACAAGAAATCCAATACTTTAATTCACAACTACTGCAGTATCTAGATTATAAAATAAGACTCAAGTAAATAATTTACATAAAGAAGCCGGGGCGGAAGAAATCCGGCGTATCGACCTGCTACTGAGGTCTGAAGAAGTTGACTCTCCTGAAAAATAGTCAATGGAGGGGAGTCAGACCTCACTGAGTGAATTACTATAATATATATACATACACACTAAGTGATAATGCATACAGTCAACAGTATATATAATATGTATATATACAGACAATTACACACAGATGCAATAAAATCATTTTTATGTATTTTATCTGAAAAACATCTTTTATGAAGGATCAAATAGAACCCTAGAATATCGCAACCTCAGAAAATAGTGTTAAACAACACTCTAGCCATACAGGCTCACTTATTCCAAATATATCCACTTAATCCATTTAGACAGTAGACTGGCCCCGAGACACTAAGTCAACCGAGCTCCAGCAGTCTGACTGCCAGTGTGATTGGCCCCGAGACACTTGGTCAACCGAGCTCCAGCAATCACACCCACAAACCATATCTCACATATCGATGATCATAATCAAATCAATATCCACAAATAAGTTAGTAATATAGCCTAAAGCTATAGGCGTACCGGTACGTACTCGGTCCTAGTGCTGCCCACTAGGTAGCACGTTCTATTGATATCCTTCATTAATAAATAATATAAAACATTCATTCACAAAAATAAATGATGCATGAATGTAAATGAAATAACAATATAATCCATATATATACCAGAAATATACCAAATGTAAACTAGGCATATTTTGAGTATATATACGTCAAATGCATTCAATCAAATTATAAATTAAGCTGGAAATATATTCAAAAACATTTTAAGTATATTTTATTTACAAAACATGTATATAATTTAATATATACCAAAAATAAACCAAAAATATACTTAATGTAAACTTAAGAAATAATCAAATTATTTATGCATATTTAATCCACATAAAACATGCATTTCTAAATCATGCATCCTAAGCATATATATATAGTATAGTAACTCACCTAGTGCGCTCCACGAGACAGGTCCGACGGGCCTGGTCCACTAGCCCTCGGTCTCGGCGCAACTAAACAAGCAATAAATAACCGACATTAGAATAAACCTAACAGAAATCCTAGAATTCAATCTAGAGTATTAAAATACGGAAACAGAATTAGGGTTCGACTGGATATCACGTTTTACGAGAATTCTACCGAAAATCCGACAGAACCTCCCCTGTAAAACGGACATCTCTCTACTCAAAAGAGTAGAGCCGACCCTGCAAAGAAACGCACTTCGAAAAACAAGCTCAACACTCAACCACAACCCCTCGGTCGGACTCCAACTACAGTCTACCGACCGGGGTCCACAAACACAAAACAATTCTAGAAATACCAAAAATATCCTTAAATCACAGAAATACATTTCATAGGTGGAAATTACATAATTAACCTTCAAACACTATAAAAACCGATTAAAACTCATTTTATTTGAAAAACCGTATATTATATATATAACTGAAAATAATTTACGAAAAATAGTTTTAATTAGTTAAAAATACTAAATAATTTATAGAAATCATTTTTATACCTTAAATAACTATTAAAACCAATTAAATTACATTTTTAGACAATTTAGGGTAAAATTACCAAAATACCCCTATATATAAATATACTTAAATTACTTCAAAAATTCACCAAAAATTATAAAATTATCCAAAATTAATTTTCTCAACATATTTATCAATAATATCAATAATTAAACCCAATTAACCAATTAAATTCAAATAAAAACACATTTAACCCTAATTTCTCAAATCACATAAACTTCAATAATTCAAAATAAATACTTAGAAATTCATAAAAATTCCAAATAAATTCCTATAATTCATTTCAACACCTAATTTAACCATAAAATCTAATTTCATAATTTAAATAATTAATTTCCGAAAATTAGAAAATAATATTAAAATATTCAAAAATACCCAAAAATCCAAAAAATCTCCAAAAATTCTACAAAAATTCATACATGTAAATTGAGCTACTAGGAACAACATTTATGAAGGAAGTTTTCATGAATCATACAATTTGAAGCTCAAAAAAATCAAAAACCCTAATGTGACCGAAATTGAAAATTCGAAACCTAAGCAAATCTAGACCATTTTAGCTCAAACCAAAGCTAGAATCACACTCACCGGAGCTCAAGGAGAAGAAATAGATCGGCGGTGTCGAAAACGGTGGCCGAAGGAGGGAGAAACGGCGATGGATCAACTTTCGGCCAAAAGAGGAAGAATGGAGCTGCCGGCGCCGGGGAAAGGAGTTGGAGGCGGCGGAGGACGGCTGGGAACGGTGGTGGCAAGCCGGGAGGCACACCGACGGTAGGTGACCGGAGTTGCAGCGATGAGGGGAAGGGTGGTGGTCGTCGGGCGCGAGAGAAAGAAGAAGGTGAAGAAGAAAAAGAAAAAGAAAGAAAAAGGAAAGAAAAAGAAAAAGAAAAAGACAGAAAAAAAGAAAAAAAAGAAAAAGAAAAAATAAAATAAAATAAAATAATTAAATATTAATAAAATAATAATAATAAAAAAATAAATTTTAATAATTTAATAATAAATAAAATAATTAAATAATAATAAATAAATAAATAATACAATATTAGGGTTTTATGTACTAAACCCTAATTAAATAAATAATTACACACATAGTCTTTATTTAGTAATTTAAAAATACGTATGAGTTCATGCAAGTCCGAAAATATATTTAAAATAATTAATACTAAAATATTTACGTGAAAATTTCCCCGAAAATGCAAGTCCCGGGAAAATTTTACGTAAAGTACTGTAAATAAAACACAGTAATTAAAATAGGTTTAAAATACATAACAACTCGTAAAAATATCATATAAAATACAGAAATTATTAACACTGCATATCCCGGTACAGTGTAAAAATATTAAAAAAACACGGGATATTACATCAACTGTCTCGAAGCATAGGCTATCACTCTTCCATTCTGCATCAGCACACAACCAAGGCCAATTCTAGTGGCATCACAATAAACTGTGAACTTATCTACACTATTAGGCAAAGCTAACACTGGCGCTGTAGTCAACTTCTCCTTCAACAACTGGAAACTATTCTCACAAGCTTCTGACCACTCAAATCTAACATTCTTCTGAGTCAAGCGAGTCATAGGGGCTACTATTCTGGAAAAATCCTGCACAAACCGCCTATAATACCCGACTAAACCCAGAAAACTTCGAATCTCTGAAATAGAAGTTGGTCTAGGCCACTCAGACACTGCCTCAATCTTCTGTGGATCAACCTGGATACCTTCTTTAGACACCACGTGTCCAAGAAAAGAAACACTCTCTATCCAGAAATCATACTTCGAGAATTTAGCATAAAGCTGGTGATCTCTCAATGTCTGCAGTACAGTCCTTAAGTGATATACATGCTCTTCCATACTCCTTGAATATACCAGTATATCATCAATGAAGACTACCATAAACTGATCCACGTATGGTCTGAATACCCTGTTCATCAGGTCCATAAAAGCTGCTGGTGCATTTGTCAAACCAAAAGACATCACCAGAAACTCATAATGGCCATATCGAGTGCAGAATGCTGTTTTAGGAACATCAGCTTCACTAATCCGCAGCTGATGATAACCCGACCTCAAGTCAATTGTAGAAAAGAATTATGCACCCTGTAGCTGATCAAACAAGTCATCTATCCTCGGGAGAGGATACTCGTTCTTCACTGTCACCTTATTAAGCTCTCTATAGTCAATGCACAGTCTCAAGGTACCATCCTTCTTCTTCACAAATAGGACTGGTGCACCCTAAGGAGAAACATTAGGTCTGATAAAACCCTTATCCAATAACTCTTGCAACTGCTCCTTCAACTCTTTCAACTCTGCAGGAGCCATTCTGTAGGGTGGCATAGATATAAGAGTAGTACCTGGAACCACATCTATACAGAACTCAATCTCTCTGTGAGGTGGTAAACCTGGCAACTCCTCGAGAAAAACATCAGGAAACTAACAAGCAACAGGAACATCTGTGATTGACAACTTCTCCACTAAAGTATCCCTGACAACCTTTCCTTAATAACTTTTTAGCCGTAATAGCAGAAATAAGATTCTGAGGTGCTGAACTCCTATCACCTACAAACTTAAAATCTTCTTCATTAGGAATTCTGAACGTCACCTCTTTATTCCTACAATCTACCACGACATAGTGTTGAGATAACCAATCCATTCCCAAAATAACATTAAACTCCATCACATCCAACAAAATCAAATGAGCAGGTAATTCTCTATCTCCCACGAGAACTGGACAACCAGAAAGAACAATATTGGTGTCCAAGGAATCTCTCAGAGGAGTGGCAATGGACAAAGGAAAAGCCATCCTTGAAGCTTGCCAATAAGATTTAGAAGCAAAAACAGGAGAAATAAACGAATGCGTGGCACCCGGATCAAACAAAACCCATGCATCCAGGTAACAAATAGAAACAATACCTGCCATGACTGTATTAGATGCCTGAGCATCCTGCTGAGTGAGATGAAAGACTCTGGCCTGTCCTCGATCTCCCTACTGACTGGTAGAAGCCTGGCCAACACCTCTGACACCTCCTCTAGTACCTCTACCATGACTCTGCTGAGTCGAACCTCGCTGCTGACTACTCGAACCAACATGAAAACTAGAGTACGGAGTAGCCTGCAATCCACTCGATTGACCTCCCAACTGGTAATAATCAGGCATTGCTCCCTGCCTAACTAGCCTCAGCTCAATCTTCTTAGCCAACTCAATCACAGACTCCAGAGTAAGGCCTGCTGTAGGCATACCAGCAAATGTTGAACCCAATCCGGTAACGTATGTAATGACCACGAAATACTGATCTCGCATCAGGTCCTCTGCATATCTACCCAGTCGAAGAAACTCTCGGGTGTACTCCTCTACTGATCAATCTCCATGAGAAATACTGGTCAACCGGAGACGATAGCTCATACGAAGAGGCTCTGGACAGAATCTCCTCAAAAATCGCTCTCAAAATTGAACCCAGGTCATCGTCATCATATAAGTCTGGATCATCTGAATAAACCAGTCTAAGGCTGGTCCCTCGACAGAAAGCTCTACAATCATGATCCGCCGGTACTCGGTGTGAGCAGTCCGAGTCCGAGTCTCGATCGCGTGCAGAAAATCTAACGGATCGGAAGTACCGTCAAACACAATCCGGCCAATTTGGGCATAGAACAAAGCTGCCTCAGGGTCAGACATACCCTGCTGATAGGCAGGCTGAACAGGCTGAACAACTGGAGGTACAGGAACATCCTCAAACTCAGGCTCTACAGGCTCCTCGAACTCAAAAATATACTTAAATACAAATCACATTATTTATGCATTTTAATCAAAATAAAACATATATTTCTAAATCATGCATCCTAAGCATATATATATAAAATAGCAACTCACAAATTAGTGCGCTCCACGAGATGGGTCCGATGGGCCTGGTCCACTAGGCCTCGGTCTCGGCGCAACTAAACAAACAATAATAACAGACATCAGAATACCTAGTAGAAAATCCTAGAATTCGATCTAGAATATTAAACACAGAATCGAAATTAGGGTTCGACTGGATATCACGTTTTACGAGAATTCTACCAAAAATTTGGCAGAACTTCCCCTGTAAAACGGACATCTCTCTACTCAAAGAGTAGAGCCGACCCTGCAAAGAAACACACTTCGAAAATAAACACCACATCTCATTCATAACCCCTCGGTCGAACTCCAGACTACAGTCTACCGACTGGGGTCCACAAATATAGAATAATTCAGAAATACCAAAAATACCCTTATAACATAGAAATACATTTTATAGGTAGAAATTACATAATTAACCTTTAAACACAGTAAAAACCGATAAAAACTCATTTTATTAGTAAAACTATTTATTATATATATAATTGAAAATAATTCACGAAAAATAGCTTTAATAAATTAAAAATACTAAATAATTTGTAGAAATCATTTTTATACCTTAAATAACCATTAAAATCAATTAAATTACATTTTTAGTCAATTTAGGGTAAAATTACCAAAATACCCCTATATATATAAATATACTATAATTCATTCAAAAATTCACCAAAAATAGTATAATTATCGAAAATTAATTTTCTCAACATATTTATCAATAATATTAATAATTAAACTAAATTAACCAATTAATTTCAATTAAAAACACATTTAACCCTAATTTTCCAAAATTACATAAACTTAAATAATTCAAAATAAATACTTAAAAATTCATAAAAATTCCAAATAAATTCCTATAATTCATTTAAACACCTAATTTAACCATAAAACACAATTTCATAATTTATATAATTAATTTCCGAAAATTAGAAAATAATATTAAAATATTCAAAAATACCCAAAAATCCAAATAATCTCCAAAAATTCCATAAAAATTCACACATGTAGATTAAGCTACAAGGATCAACATTTGTGAAGGGAGTTTTCATGAATCAATCAATTCAAAGCTCAAAAAAATCAAAAACCCTAATATGGCCGAAATCAAAAATTCAAAACCTAAGCAAATCAAGACCATTTAAGCTAAAAAAAAAGCTAGAATGACACTCACCGGAGCTCAAGGAGAAGAAAGAGGCCGGCGATGTCAAAAATGATGACCGGAATCGTGGTCGACAGCGAGGAGAGGAAGTTTCGGCCAAAATGGGGTTAGTCGGCGCCGGAGAAGGAGCTTGGGGCAGCGGAGCAGCTGGCTGGGGAAGGCAGAGCTGCTGGCGGCACACCGACGATAGGGGAACGACAGTTGCAACGGTGGTTGGTGATCGGGCACGGGAAGGAAGAAGAGAAGGGAAGAAGAGAAGGGAAGAAGAAAAGAAAAGAAGAAGAAAAGGAAAGAAAAAGAAAAGAAAAAGAAAAAGAAAAAGAAAAAAAGAAAAAAAGAAAAAAAAATAAATAAAATAATTTTAATAAAATATTTGAAAAAAATCACACCCACACACTTAATATTTAATATTTTAAAATTTAATATTAATTAAAAATAATTAAATAACAAATAAACAAATAATTAATTAATAAAATATTAGGATAATATACTAAACCCTAATTAAATAAATAGGTACACATATACATGGTGTTTAGTATTTTAAAAATACGTATGAGTTCATGCAAGTCCGAAAATATATTTAAAATAATTAATAATAAATTATTTATGTAAAAATTTTTTCGAAAATGCAAGTCCCGGGAAAATTTTACGTAAAACACTGTAAATAAGACACAATAATTAAAATAGGTTTTAAATAAATATCAACTCGTAAAAATATCGTAATGTATATACAAAAATTATTAACACTGTATATCCCGATACAGTGTTAAAATGTTTAAAAATACGGGATATTATAGTTTAACAATGAATTATCTTAATTCAAATTTTATGTAAAGTGCAACTAATTTTTTTAAATATAAATAATTATGTTTATAATTAATAATATATGTAATTAATATCAATTGAAATCGATCTAAAATATTAGAAATATAAAAGTATAGGACTATTATGTAATTTTAAAAAAGAATATTATTTGCTGCTATGAATAGTGTCAGTAAATTTGTTGAGAGGAATAGCGTGTAGTTGGAGTTATGTTTTGCGCCAAAACAACAAAATTGGATTGTGGTCGGAGAAGCCCTAAGTGTTTTATAATTGCAAATTACATGTGAAAATTGCTTATCAAAACACAAGTATGATTTTTTTGGGAAGGAATAAAATTCGATTTGACCCTTAAATTTTTTGAGAAAGTTTAAATAACCCCTTCTTGACCCTTTTATTATTTAGCCTCTAGACTATTTTGTAATAACCCGAATATTTTTTTAAATAAATATTGAGAATTTTTAATATTATTATTTTTACATCATTTTTATTTTATGCACTTACTTTATTATTTAATTGCCCAAATATTTATTTATAACATTATTTTACTAGAGTTAATATTATTATTATTGTTGTTGTATATATATATATATATATATATTACTTTAACAACTCTAAATATATGTATATATATTGTGTTTTTTAGACCAAAAAGTTGGTCAAAAAGTTTTTTTTTTTCAGAACAAAAAATTTTGTTTCCCTTCCTTACTATTTTCTTTTCTTCTCTTCTTCCCCTGCTACCCTCTTCTTTCCGCCTGCATCAAATCACTTCTTCCCATCACTGTGCCTCCACGTGCACTGCCATCTTCCTTAGCTGATTCTTCTCCTCCTTGCTGTCCCTACACAACAGCAGCCTCTCGCACCACTAGCAGTAGCAACATGCATAGAAGCAGTGCCAAATAGCAGCAATGGAAGCAGCAGTAAGTCCAGCAGCGTGAGGCAGCAGCATATCAGTAACCCTGGTTCCTTCAGCAGCCCTTCCCTGCATGTGATTTTCAGTTGTAGGTGAGTTTTAGCTTAATTAGTTTTAGGTTGTTGTAGTTGATTTCTGGTTGATCTTAGTGGTTAGGTAGTTGATTTTAGTTAGTTGTCAGGTTGATTTTTAGTTGTTTAGGGTTGTTGTTAGTTGATTTAGTTGATTTTGTGTTGATTTAATATTTTTGTTGATTTTTATTATATTTACTAATTACCCAGAATTTTATTTTAATTATGTGGTTAATTTTTAGGTTGATCTATACATATTTTAGTGGATCTAAATTATTTGGGGTTAATTTTGGTTAAAAGTATATAAAAATTGATTTTGATTAATTAAATTGATTTTATGGAATTTTTGTATATTTATTTGGGTATTTTAAGTTTTATGTATATTTTGTTAATGTTGTTAATTAATTAGTTTTGGTTGAATATTTGAGTAAATTAGTGTTAGTTTATTATGTTAGTAATTTTAGTAGTGATAAAATAATTTTTGATAATTTTTTTAATTTTTTTAAGAAATTATTATTATTATGTGAATTTTGAAATAATAGGTAAATGGTATATTTTTGTTGATATTATAATTAAATACTATGTTTTAGTTAATTTTGAGATAAAATGTGGTATTAAAATAATTTTATAAATTATTTATTACTTTTAGTTAATTAAAACTAACTATTTTTAAAAATTTATTCAAAATTTAATTATTTTGTGGTTTAAATGAGTTTTTAACTAATATTATAGTATATTTAAACTATTTGGGCAATTATAGTTTGAATTTGACCATATTATATTGAATATTTAGAAAGTTGGGTTTTTATTAATATTATATTATTATTTGAAATTTTATTAAATTATGGTGGAAAATAATTTTATTTAGTGTTTTAAAAATTTAATAAATTGTATTATTATTTATTATTAATTTTTATAGTTTTTGGTGATTTACTATATTAATTTTTAGTATTTGCTTATTTGTATTTTTGTGAACCTCGATTAGAAATTGCATAGTTTGAGGTCCCAACCCAAGGTGTTGTGCCACTATAAAATTTTGAAGTGTATTTACTTACAGGGTTGACTCGACTTTGGTAGAGGGATGTATGTTTTATAGATAAAACTCTATCGAATTTTTGGTAGATTTCTCGTAAAACGTGACACCGTGTCAATCCTAAAATTGTTATTCTGAGTTAGAGTCGAGTCTTGCTTAAAAACTCTAGAAGTTAGGTTTCTATTTTCTGATTATCGTTTTCCTTTTCTGTCTTTTAGTCGCCCCTCCAATTGCTTCTACCAGTCGAGGTCGGACATGACATGCCAGAGGAGCACTTTTATCCTATAAGTTAATATTTAATTTGAGTGTCGGGTCTTTTAATTTAAATTATATTAAATTCTTACGAATTTAATTTTATAAGATCTTAGTCAGCATTTTTTTTATATGATATTGCATGATTTAATTTATAGTTGATTTATTTATTGTTATTTATTGTAATTTTTCCTATTTTGCAATTATTTTAAATAAACCACGGTAGAACGGGTTACATGATGGGTTTCATCAAGACCGTGTGTGCACCGGTAGAATATGTGATTATATTAATTATATTACTGGGGACGAAGGTCTAGTGATGCTTTGCTCTCGAACACCGTCAATAGTATAATATTTGTTTATTTAATAAATACTGAGGCCGAAGGTCTGGTGATGCTTTGCTCTCGGATACCCTCAGTATAATTTGGATTTTTAATTAAATCATTGGGGCCGATGGTCTAGTGATGCTTTGCTCTCGGACACCGTCAGTGATATTAGATTAAGTGATGTGACTGTGGCTGAGTATCCTGGTAATGCTTTGCTCTCGGGATCCGGCAGTCTTATATATAAGTGGGTCATGTGACTCTTGTAAAAATTTATAAATCGGGTTCGACCAAATTTTTATATTGAAATGTTTTAAAAAATATTTAAATATTTAATTTTTTCCTTTGAAAAAAATGGATTTCTTATATGTATATCAAATGATTTGAATAAAATTATAATTATATTATATTTCCATAAAAAAATATTTTAATGAGATTTTCAAACCGCATTCATTCTTTATTAACTTACTCAGTGAGGTCTGACTCCCCTCAATTTAATTTTTTTCAAGAGTTTGAGATTTTTCTGTTAGGCCTACTTCTTTTTACCGTGTAGCTTCATCACCAGCTATTCTACATAGGTCTATTTAGTTGTGTTGTATTTATATTCATGTACCGCAGTAGAGAAAACTATATAACTGCATATTTTATTTGGGATATTATGTATTTATAATTTATGTACTGAGATATTATTTGTATAACTGATGTTTATTTATTTTATGCACTGGTATTATGGTTTAAATTATATTGAGAAAAATCAGTTTGATAATGTGCATTGTGATTTTATTATTTATTGTAAGGTTTCAAAGTTTAAATATTTCACATTTTTCTTTTAAGGCTTACTACAGGTTTCGGTAGCTTTATGCTTTTTCATTCCCTAGTGCCGGTCAAGTGCGCCCTTGGGTTTGGGTTGTGACAAAGTTGGTATCAGAGCTTTGGCTCGTTTTTCATCCTTTTGATTATCGATGTCTGTCTTTTTCTTATAATACTATGGTACTTAGGTTGTTAAATGTCGCTTGTTGATTTCTTGTCTTTTGGATTCAACAACTGAGTCTGTATTCTTGTCTTTTTTTGAATCTTGGTTTGTCTTTTCTGAATGAGGCATGCTCGGAATTCCCCTACCGTAAATGCAGAACCTGATGACGGTGAGAAGTCATTTCAGGATCAGATTCTCCCTCCTGCCCCTTGACCTAGAGGTAGGGGTAGAGGTAGAGGTAGAGGTAGAGGTAGAGGTAGAGGTAGAGGTAGAGGTAGGGGCAGAGCTAGAGTGGCAGCAACTTAAAGGCAGGATCAGCCTTCGGTAGAGCCTTAGATTCCAGCAGAGGATCCTATAGCTTTTGTAGCTGGTATAGCGAGTATTAATCAGGGCTTAGTAGCTCTTAATCAGGTGATGCCCATAGTGCAGTTGATGCTTCAGTGATAGAGCTCTGGACATAGCATTTCTGGGTCTGGAGCTAGTGCATGTGCCACATGTGGGCGAGTGCATCAGGGTCCTTATCACTTAATGCCAGGAGCGTGTTTTAGATGTGGTCAGTTTGGACATCTCGCTAGAGCTTGTCTGAACAATGGATTCCAGACATCCTTTGCTCAGGGATCTTTACCTTCTATTGTTCAACCATTGCAGCAGGTACCTTAGTAGTATCAGGCACCCATGTACCCTCAACAACGATCGATGCAGTATGCGAGTCAATAGGGTTGAGGCAGAGGACAAACTCAACCATTTACCTCACAGCAGCCAGGACGTGGTTAGGCTAGGGTCTTCACTTTGACTCCTTAGAATGCGCAAGCATCCAACACTATGGTAGTAGGTATTATTCTAGTCTGTTACTCTAAGGCTAGAGTCTTATTTGATCTAGGTGCTATATGTTCATTTGTATCTCCTTTGTTTGCTTCGAAAGTGGCTTGTCTTCCTTCTAAGATGAGTTTTCCTCTATTTGTTTTGACTCCACTTAGTGATGAGTTGAAGATAAATATTTTCTTTTCATCTTATCACGTGTTAATAGAGGGTAGAGAATTATTAGTAGATTTAGTCCTTTTGGATGTGATCGAGTTTAATATAATTCTAGGAATGGATTGGTTGTCCCAGTATTATGCTTTTATGGATTATCGAGCAAAGGAAGTAATTTTTAGAATTCCTGGTGATAAGCAATTTAGATTCAGAGGTACTGAGAGTTTCATGTCTCGTATCCTTATTTCTACCATTACAACTAGGAAGATGCTTAGTAGAGGACGTCAGGGCTATTTAGTTATAGTTAGAGATGTTTAAGCAGAAATAAGATCAGTGGAAAGGGTACCAGTGGTACGTGAATTCTCAGATGTTTTTCTAAAGGAGTTACCTAGATTATCACCGGATAGGGAGATAGAATTCTGTATTGATGTTATGCTAAGTATAGATCCTATCTCTATGCCACCTTACAAGATGGCACCTGCAAAGCTAAAGGAGTTAAAAGAGCAATTACAGGAATTGTTATATAAGGGGTTTATTCAGCCTAGTACATCTCCTTGGGGTGCTCCGATTCTCTTTATAAAGAAGCAGGATGGTAGTCTTCAACTTTGTATTAACTACAGACAGCTGAATAAAGTTACCATCAAGAACAAGTATCCACTCCCCAGGATTGATTATTTTTTCGATCAGTTACAAGGAGCTCAACATTTTTCTAAGATTGACTTGAGATCTGGGTATCATCAATTGAGGATTAGAAGTGAGGATGTACCCAAGTCAGCATTTCAGACTAGATATGGTCATTATGAGTTCTTAGTGATGTCTTTTAGGTTGATTAATGCCCAATAACCTTTATGGACTTGATGAATAGGGTGTTTAGGCCATACTTGGACCGATTTGTGATTGTGTTTATTAATGATATTCTGGTCTATTCCAAGAATAAGGCAGAGCATGCAATGCATCTGAGATTGGTGCTGCAGACTTTGAGAGATCACTAGTTGTATGCTAAGTTTTTAAAATGTGAGTTTAGGTTAGACCAAATGGCATTCTTAGGCCATGTGGTGTCTAAAGATAGCATTCAGGTGGATCCTAGGAAGATAGAGGTGATCACTGAGTGGCCAAGACCTATAATGGTTACTAAAGTGAGAAGTTTTCTAGGTTTAACGGGCTATTACAAAAGATTTATGAAGGATTTCCCTAACCCAGAAGAACGTTATATTTGTGTGGACTGATAGATGTGAGGAGCATTTCTAGTTGCTTAAGGATTTATTGAGTTCAGCTCCAATACTGACATTACCTTCTGGTAATGATGGATACACGGTGTATTGTGATGCTTTCTGTATAGGTTTGGGATGTGTGCTAATGTAGAATGGCAGAGTGGTTGCTTATGCTTTGAGGTAGTTAAAGAAGCACGAGCAAAATTATCCCACTCACGATCTAGAGATGGCAGCAGTTGTATTCGCATTGAAGATTTGGAGGCATTATCTATACAGTGTCACTTATGAGATATACACCGACCATAAGAGCTTAAAGTATATCTTTGAGCAGAGGGATTTGAACTTAAGGCAAAGAAGATGGATGGAATTTCTAAAAGACTACGATTGTTTGATTCTTTACCATCCAGGCAAGGCGAATATAATAGTTGATGTGTTGAGTAGAAAAGTAGTAGGTAGTCTTGCCCACATTAGTATTGAGAGGAGACTAATTATTCAAGAGTTGCATGAGCTGATTGATTAGGGTTTGCAGTGGAAAGTGACTAAGAAGTGCCTTTTAGCTCAGTTCAGAGTACAATTTATGTACTTGGATAGAGTTAAAGTAGCTCAACGGAGGGACCCACAGCTATAGAGAGTTATATTTGAGGTGCAACAGGGTCAATCCAAAGAGTTTGTGATTGATAGTGAGGGAGTTCTACACTTGGGTACTCGGTTGTGTGTGCCAGATGTTGATGATCTGAGGAAAGAGATCTTAGAAGAGACATATTTTTCTGCTTACAGTATTCATCCAGGTTCTACCAAGATGTATCATAATTTGAAGGATACATATTGGTGGAATGGAATAAAGAAGGATGTTGCAGAATTTGTATCCAAGTGTCTCACATGTCAACAGGTAAAACTAGAGCATCAGAGGCCCTCAGGATTGTCACAACCCATGCCTATCCCAGAGTGGAAGTGGGATATGATTGCCATGGATTTTGTGACTAGTTTGCCTCGGATGACAGGTGGGTTTGATGCTATTTGGGTGATCATAAATAGGTTAACTAAGTCAGCTCACTTTCTACCAGTTAAGAAGACAAACTCCACTGACAGGTTAGCACGGTTGTATGTTAGCAGAATTGTTTGTCTTCATGGAGTTCCAGTGAGCATAATATATGATAGAGGAGCCACTTTTACATCAATTTTCTGGCAAGAGTTGCCTAAGGCATTGGGTACCAAACTTAACTTCAGCACAACATTCCATCCTCAAATTGATGGTCAGTCTGAGAGGACCATTCAGACTTTAGAGGATATGCTCTGAATGTGCGGGATGAATTTTGGAGGTCAATAGGATAATCATTTGCCACTGATTGAATTCACATATAATAATAGTTATCATGCAAGTATTGAGATGGCTCCGTATGAAGCACTATCTGGTAGGAAATGCAGATTACCTTTATATTGGGAAATTGGTGAGAGACAGCTGACAAGTCTAGAGTTGGTGTAGATTACTTCTAAGAAAGTTCCTATCATTCAGCAGAGGTTGAGGATAACATTTAGCAGACAGAAGAATTATGTTGATCCCAAAAGGCAAGATGTTTCCTTTCTAGTTAGAGATATGGTGTTTCTGAAGTTATCTCCAATAAAGGGAGTTATGAGGTTCAGTAAGAAGGGTAAGTTGGCTTCGAGATACATTGGACCTTTCGAGATTCAGTCACGAGTTGGGGAAGTGGCCTATAGACTAGTATTGCAGCCTGAATTATCTCAAATCCACCCAGTGTTCTATGTGTCTATGTTAAGGAAGTATATTCCTGATCCTTCTCACATACTTCAACCTTAAGCAGTGGAGTTTAGCGAAGATCTATCTTATAAGGAGTATCTAGTGGCGATTATGGATTGCTAGATTCGTCAGCTTCGCTCCTGGGAGATTCGGATGGTGAAAGTGCTTTGGAGTAACCACATAGCAGAAGACTATACGTGGGAGATAGAATCTGAGATGCAAGCCATCTATCCCTATCTTTTTCATATATAGACCTTGTAATTCCTTACTTTTCTTTGAAATTCGAGGATGAATTTCTATAAGGGGAGAAGACTATACTAACCTGAATATTTTTTACATATATAAATATTGAGAATTTTTAATATTATTATTTTTACATCATTTTCATGTTATGCACTTACTTTATTATTTAATTGTCCAAATATTTATTTATAGTATTATTTTACTAGAGTTAATATTATTACTATTGTTGTTGTATATATATATATATATATATATTACTTTAACAACTCTAAAAATATGTATATATATTGTGCTTTTCAGACCAAAAAATTGGTTAAAAAGTTTTTTTTTTTTTGGGAAAAAAATTTTTGTTTCCCTTCCTTACTATTTTCTTCTCTTCTCTTCTTCCCCTGCTGCCCTCTTCTTTCTGCTTGTATCAGATCACTTCTTCCCATCACTGCGCCTCCACGTGCATTGCCATCTTCCTTAGTTGCTTCTTCTACTCTTTGTTGTCCCTGCACAACAGCAGCCTCTCACGTCAGCAACAGCAGCAACGTGCAAAGAAGCTGAGCCAAACAACAACAACAGAAGCAACAACAAGTCCAGTAGCGTGAGGTAGCAGCATATTAGCAACCCTGGTTCCTTCAGTAGCCCTTCCTTGCATCTGATTTTCAGTTGTAGGTGAGCTTTAGCTTAGTTAGTTTTAAGTTGTTGTAGTTGATTTCTGGTTGATCTTAGTGGTTAGGTAGTTAATTTTAGTTAGTTTCCAGGTTGATTTTTAGTTGTTTAGGATTGTTGTTAGTTAATTTACTTGATTTTGTGTTGATTTAATATTTTTGTTGATTTTTATTATATTTACTAATTATCCAGAATTTTATTTTAATTATGTGGTTAATTTTCAGGTTGATCTATACATATATTAGTGGATCTAAATTATTTGGGGTTAATTTTGGTTAAAAGTATATAAAAAATTGATTTTGATTAATTAAATTGATTTTATGGAATTTTTGTATATTTATTTGGGTATTTTAAGTTTTATGTATATTTTGTTAATATTGTTAATTAATTATTTTTGGTTGAATATTTGAGTAAATTAGTGTTAGTTTATTATGTTAGTAATTTTAGTAGTGATAAAATAATTTTTGATAATTTATTTAATTTTTTTAAGAAATTATTATTGTGTGAATTTTGAAATAATAGGTAAATGGTATGTTTTTGTTGATATTATAATTAAATACTATGTTTTAGTTAATTTTGAGACAAAATGTGGTATTAAAATAATTTTATAAATTATTTATTACTTTTAGTTAATTAATACTAACTATTTTTGAAAATTTATTCAAAATTTAATTATTTTGTGGTTTAAATGAATTTTTAATTAATATTATAGTATATTTAAACTATATGGGCAATTATCGTTTGAATTTGACCATATTATGTTGAATATTTGGAAAGTTGGGTTTTTATTAGTATTATATTATTATTTGAAATTTTATAAAATTATGGTGGAAAATAATTTTATTTAGTGTTTTAAAAATTTAATAAATTGTATTATTATTTATTATTAATTTTTATAGTTTTTGATGATTTACTATATTAATATTTAGTATTTGCTTATTTGTATGTTTGTGAACCTCGGTTGGGAATTGTGTAATTTGGGGTCCCAACCGAAGGTGTTGTACCACTATGAAATTTTGAAGTGTGTTTACTTGCAGGGTTGACTCTACTTCGGTAGAGGGAAGTCCGTTTTACAAAGAAAACTCTATTGAATTTTTGATAGATTTCTCATAAAACGTGACACTGTGTCAATCCTAAAATTGTTATTCTGAGTTAGAGTCGAGTCTTCTTTAGAAACTCTAGAAGTTAGGTTTTTATTTTCTAATTATCGTTTTCCTTTTTTGTCTTTTAGCTGCCCCTCCAGTCGCATCTATCAGTCGAGGTCGGACACGACATGCCAGAGGAGCGCCTTTATCCTGTAAATTAATATTTGATTTGAGTGTTTGGTCTTTTAATTTAAATCATATTAAATTCTAATGAATTTAATTTTATGAGATCCTAGTCAGTATTTTTTTTATATGATATTGCATGATTTAATTTATAGTTGATTATTTATTGTTATTTATTGTAATTTTTCCTATTTTAATTATTTGCAATTATTTTAAATAAACCACGGTAGAACGGGCTACCTTATGGGTTTCATCATGACCATGTGCACACTGGTAGAATATGTGATTATATTAATTATATTACTGGGGCCGAAGGTCTGGTGATTTTTTTCTCTCGGTCACCGTCAGTAGTATAATATTTGTTTATTTAATAAATATTAGGGCCGAAGGTTTGGTGATGCTTTGCTTTCGGACACCATCAGTGATATTGGATTAAGTAATGTGACTACGGTTGAGTATCCTAGTGATACTTTGCTCTCAGGATCCGACAGTTTTGAATATAAGTGGATCGTGTGACTGTTATAAAAATTTATAAATTAGATTATACCAAATTTTTATACTGAAATGTTTTAAAAAACATTTAAATATTTAATTTTTTCCTTTGAAAAAAAAAATGGATTTCTTACATATATATCAAATGATTTGAATAAAATTATAATTATATTATATTTCCATAAAAAATTTATTTTTAATGAGATTTTCAAACCGCATTCATTCTTTATTAACTTACTCAGTGAGGTCTGACTCTCCTTAATTTATTTTTTTTTCAGAAGTTTGGGATTTTTCTGTTAGGCATACTTCTTTTCACCATGTAGCTTCGTCACCGGCTATTCTACATATGTCTACTTAGTTGTGTTGTATTTATATTCATGTATCGCAATAGAGAAAACTGTATAATTGCATATTTTATTTGGGATATTATGTATTTATAATTTATGCACTGAAATATTATTTATATAATTGATATTTATTTATTTTATACACTGATATTATGGTTTAAATTATATTGAGAAAAATCAGTTTGATAATGTACATTATGATTTAATTATTTATTGTAAGATTTCAAAGTTTAAATATTCCGTGTTTTTTTTAAGGCTTACCACGAGTTTCAGTAATTTTATACTTTCTCATTTCTTAGTGTTGGTCACCTGCCCCTTGGGTTCGGGTCTTGTTAATAAAGATCAAATTACCCCCAAAAAATTCCATTTACATCTCTATTATCTAATAGGTAAACAAATATCAAAATAGAAATTACAAAATATCCCTAATAGTTTAGTTAGTTAACAATTTTGTTCATAGTTTCAAGAAAATATTTTTGAAATATTTTAGTATTTGAAATATGTGTCAAAATTTTTGAAATATTTTAGTATTTGCATGATATTTTAATATACATATAAATATTACTATTTTAAATTATTTATATGTTTAAAATTATTAATATATTTTTTTAAAATTGTATATTATAGCTAATTATTTTAAAATGATAACGTGTATTAAATAATATATTGTTATTTTTTAAATTTTAACACATAAATTTAAATATTTTGAATTTATATAGTTTATTATTTATAGTTAACTATCATGAAAACATATACTAATTTTTTAAAAACAAACACCTATTATAGAAAGATAATATCATGATATATATATATATTATAATATAATTTAAAAAATTTAAATTTATGTATTAAATTAAAAATAATAATAATAATAATATATCATATTACTGTACTAAAAATTATTCTTTTAAAATAATTTACTATAATATATTATTTTAAAAAATTTATTAATATTTAATATATAAATAATTTTAAAGATTTGAAACAATGTAATATGTCAATATAAATATTATAATACTTCAAAAATTCTGATACATAAGGTTAAAATATTTTGATATTATATATATTAATATACAAATTAACAATATAAGTAAATAAAAAAATTTAATATTTCAAAATTATTAAAACATTACAATTGAACAAATAAATTCTGTAATATTCCGTATTTTTTTTAAATATTTTTACACTGTACCGGGATATACAGTGTTAATAATTTTTGTATATATACTATGATATTTTTACGAGTTGATGTGTATTTAAAACCTATTTTAATTATTGTGTATTATTTATAGTGCTTTACGTAAAATTTTCCCGGGACTTGCATTTTCGGGGAAATTTTCACGTAAATAATTTATTATTAATTATTGTAAATATATTTTCGGACTTGCATGAACTCATACGTATTTTTAAAATACTAAATAAAGCTTATGTGTATAAATATTTATTTAATTAGGGTTTAATATATTATCCTAATATTTTATTAATTAATTAATTATTTTATTGTTATTTAATTATTTTTAATTAATGTTAAATTTTAAAATATTAAATATTAAGTGTGTGGTGCATATTTAATGTGTGTAATTTAATATTATTTTATTATATAGTATAAAGTATATATATATACATATATACATTTAATATATTAACAAATTATAAAGTTTGAAATAATTACAAAACTACCACCCGAACTTCCTCTCACTCCCCGACCGTTTCCCTCGCCGTCCGATCGCTGCTACTCCCGTTTTCTCACCGTTGGTGTGCCGTCCGGTGTGCCACCTCCTTCCCCAGCCTTCCTCGCCGCTTGTAGCAGCGGATTCCGGTGCCTGGAAGCCATTTTTTGCCAGAGAAGCTGAAAATTGAGCTAACGTCGTTCACAATGATTCCGACCACCATTTTTGACACCGCCAATCTCTTTCTTCTCCTTGAGCTCCGGTGAGTGTGATTCTAGCTTTGGTTTGAGCTGAATTGGTCTTGATTTGCTTAGGTTTCAAATTTTCAATTTCAGCCATATTAGGATTTTTGATTTTTTTGAGCTTCTAATTGATTGATTCATGAAAACTCTCTTCACAAATGTTGATCCTTGTAGCTTAATATACATGTGTGAATTTTTGTAGAATTTTTTGAGATTATTTTGATTTTTGGGTATTTTGAATATTTTAATATTATTTTATAATTTTCGGAAATTAATTAAATAAATTATGAAATTATGTTTTATGGTTAAATTAGGTGTTTAAATGAATTATAGGAATTTATTTTGAATTTTTATGAATTTTTAAGTATTTATTTTGAATTATTTAAGTTTATGTAATTTTGGGAAATTAGGGTTAAATATTTTTTTAATTGAATTTAATTGGTAAATTGAGTTTAATTATTGATAAATATGTTGATAAAATTAATTTTGGATAATTATACTATTTTTGGTGAATTTTTGAAGTAATTTTAGTATATTTATATATATAGGGGTATTTTGGTAATTTTACACAAAATTGGCTAAAAATGTAATTTAATTGGCTTTAATAGTTATTTAAGGTATAAAAATGATTTCTACAAATTATTTGGTATTTTTAACTAACTAAAACTATTTTTCATGAATTATTTTCAAATATATATATAATATACGATTTTTCTAATAAAATGATTTTTTATTGATTTTTACTGTGTTTAAAGGTTAATTATGTAATTTTTACCTATAAAATGAATTTTTATGTTATAAGGGTATTTTTGGTATTTCTGAAATTATTTTATGTTTGTGAACCCCGGTCGGTAGACTGTAGTTTGGAGTTCGACCAAGAGGTTGTGGTTGAGTGTTGAGCTTGTTTTTCGAAGTGTGTTTCTTTGCAGGGTCGGCTCTACTCTTTGAGTAGAGAGATGTCCGTTTTACAGGGGAGGTTCTGTCAAATTTCCAGTAGAATTCTCGTAAAACGTGATATCCGGTCGAACCCTAATCTCAATTCTGTGTTTAATATTCTAGATCGAATTCTAGGATTTTCTGGTAGGTATTCTGATGTCTGTTATTATTATTTGTTTAGTTGCACCAAGATCGAGGCCTATTGGACCAGGCCCGTCAGATCCATCTCGAGGAGCGCACTAATTTGTGAGTTACTATTTTATATATATGTGTGCTTTAGGATGCATGATTTTAGAAATACATGTTTCATTTTGACTAAATATGCATAAATAATGTGATTTGTATTTAAGTATATTTTTGGTTTATTTTTGGTATATATTAAATTATATGCATGTTTTGTAAATAAAATATATTTAAAATGGTTCTAAATATATTTCTAGCTTACTTTATAATTTGATTGGATTTATTTGACGTATATATACTCAAAATATACCTGATTTACTTTTGGTATATTTCCAGTATATATATGGTTTATATTGTTATTTTATTTAAATTCATGCATCATTTATTTATGAATGTATGTTTTATATTTATTAATGAAGGATATCGATAGAACGTGCTACCTAGTGGGCAGCACTAGGACCGAGTACGTACCAGTGCGCTTATAGCATTTAGGCTATATTACTAACCATTTGTGGATATTGATTGGTTATGATTATTTGATGTGTGAGATATGGTTTGGAGGTGTGATTGCTGGAGCTCGGTTGACCAAATGTCTCGGGGTCAATCACACTGGCAGTCAGACTATTGGAGCTCGGTTGACTTAGTATCTCGGGGTCAGTCTACTGTCTAAATGGATTAAGTGGATATATTTGGATTAAGTGAGCCTGTATGGCTAGAGTGTTGTCTAAAACTGTTTTGAGGTTGCGATATTATAGGGTTCTATTTGATCCTTCATAAATAGTGATTTTCAATAAATATATAAAGTGATTTTATTGCATCTGTGTGTATTTGTCTGTATATATATTTATATATATACTTTTGACTGTATGCATTGTCATTTAGTATGCATGTATATATATTATAGTAATGTAATATCCCGTATTTTTAAACATTTTTACACTGTACCGGGATATGCAGTGTTAATAATTTTTGTATATATATTATGATATTTTTACGAGTTAATATATATTTAAAACCTATTTTTATTATTGTGTCTTATTTACAGTGCTTTACGTAAAATTTTTCCGGGACTTGCATTTTCGGGGAAATTTTCACGTGAATAATTTATTATTAATTATTTTAAATATATTTTCGGACTTGCATGAACTCATACGTATTTTTAAATTACTAAATAGAGCCTATGTGTGTATATATTTATTTAATTAGGGTTTAGTATATTACCCTAATATTTTATTAATTAATTATTTGTTTATGTGTTATTTAATTATTTTTAATTAATATTAAATTTTAAAATATTAAATATTAAGTGTGTGGATGTGATTTATTTCAAATATTTTATTAAAATTATTTTTTTATTTTTTTTCTTTTTTTCTTTTTCTTTTCTTTTTCTTTTCTTTTCTTTTCTTTTTCTTTTCTTCTTCTTCTTCTTCTTCCCGTGCGCGACCCCCTTCCCCTCACCGCTGCTACTCCGATCACCGACCGTCAGAGTGCCTCCCCTGTGTGTCGCCATCTTCTCTAGCTGCTCCGTCGCCCCCAGCCTTATTCCCCGGCGCCAGCTTGTCCCTTTTCTCCATTTACGGCCGAAAACTCCATTTTTTCTCACCTCGTGATTCCGGCCACCATTTTCAACACTGTCAGTCTCTTTCTTCTCCTTGAGCTCCGGTGAGTGTGATTTTAGCTTTGGTTTAAGCTTAAATGGTCTTGATTTGCTTAGGTTTCGAATTTTTGAATTCGACTATATTAGGGTTTTTGATTTTTTTGAGCTTTGAATTGATTGACTCATGAAAAATCCCTTCACAAATTTTGATCCTAGTAGCTTAATCTACATTTATGAATTTTTATGGAATTTTTGGAGATTTTTTGGATTTTTGGGTATTTTTGAATATTTTAATACTATTTTCTAATTTTCGGAAATTAATTATTTAAATTATGAAATTTTTTTATGGTTAAATTAGGTGTTGAAATGAATTTTAGGAATTTATTTGGAATTTTTATGAATTTCTAAGTATTTATTTTGAATTATTTGAGTTTATGTAATTTTGGGAAAATTAGGTTAAATGTGTTTTTAATTGAAATTAATTGGTTAATTGAGTTTAATTATTTATATTATTGATAAATATGTTGAGAAAATTAATTTTGGATAATTATACTATTTTTGGTGAATTTTTGAAGTAATTTTAGTATATTTATATATATAGGGGTATTTTGGTAATTTTACACAAAATTGGCTAAAAATGTAATTTAATTGGTTTTAATAATTATTTAAGGTATAAAAATGATTTCTACAAATTATTTAGTATTTTTAACTAATTAAAACTATTTTTCGTGAATTATTTTCAAATATATATATATAATATACGATTTTTCTAATCAAATGAGTTTTTATCGGTTTTTACAGTGTTTTAAGGTTAATTATGTAATTTCTACGTATAAAATGAATTTCTATGTTATAAGGATATTTTTGGTATTTCTGAATTGTTCTGTGATTGTGGACCCCGATCGGTAGATTGTAATCTGGAGTCCGACCGAGGGGTTATGGTTGAGTGTTGAGCTTGTTTTTTAAAGTGTGTTTCTTTGCAGGGTCGGCTCTACTCTTTGAGTAGAGAGATGTTCGTTTTACAGGGGAGGTTCTGCCGAATTTTTGATAGAATTCTCGTAAAATGTGATGTCCGGTCGAACCCTAATCTCAATTCTGTGTTTAATACTCTAGATCGAATTCTAGGATTTCTGTTAGGTTTATTCTAATGTCGGTTATTTATTATTTTTTTAGTTGCGCTGAGACCGAGGGCTAGTGGACCAGGCCCGTCGGACCCATCTCGTGGAGCGCACTAGGGTGAGTTACTATACTATATATATATATGCTTTAGGATGCATGATTTAGAAATATATGTTTTATTTTGCTTAAAATGCATATATAATGTGATTTGTATTTAAGTATATTTTTGGTTTATTTTTGGTATATATTAAATTATATGCATGTTTTGTTAATAAATTATATTTAAAATATTTTTAAATATATTTCTAGTTTAATTTATAAGTTGATTGGATTTATTTGACGTATATATACTCGAAATATACCTGGTTTATTTTTGGTATATTTCTAGTATATATATGGTCTATGTTGTTATTTTATTGAAATTCATGCATCATTTATTTTTGTGAATAAATGTTTTATATTTATTAATGAAGGATATCGATAGAACGTGCTACCTAGTGGGCAATACTAGGACTGAGTACGTACCGGTACGCCTATAGTATTTAGGCTATATTACTAACCTATTTATGGATATTGATTGATTATGATTATTGATGTGTGAGATGTGATTTGGGTGTGATTGCTAGAGCTCGGTTGACCAAATGTCTCGAGGCCAATCACACTAGCAGTCAGACTGCTGGAGCTCGGTTGACTTAGTGTCTCGGGGCCAGTCTACTGTCTAAATGGATTAAGTGGAAATATTTGGATTAAGTGAGCCTGTATGGCTAGAGTGTTGTCTAACACTGATTGAGGTTTCGATATCATAGGGTTCTATTTGATCCTTCATAAACTGTGATTTTTAATAAAATATATATAAAATGATTTTATTGCATCTGTGTGTATTTGCCTGTATATATATACATATTATATATATATTGTCACGACCCAAACTAGGAGTCATGACCGGCGCTAGGGAACGGGAATTCTTTCGAATCCGGAACCCGTAGCAAGCCTTAGAAAATAAAATCATACAATAATTATATAAAAGTACGACCAAATTAAAATTTTCTGCATCAATATATAAAATAAATACTCCAAATCCTTTTATAAATGAATACATATTCGTGCAATGTTCAAATACAAATTCTCAGAGTATTTAATATCCAAACAAAATAATACACTTCCAATATAATAACACTACTACTGCAGTTTCTAGAATACAATTCAAAGTTCAAAATATACATTTGCATAAAATATCCGGGACTGAAGAACACTGGCGAGGAACTCTACAACTAAGGTCTGACGATATGGAATCTCCTGAAAAAAAATAATTGAGGGGGGTCAGACCTCACTGAGTGAATTATTATACTATATATACATGCAAACTAAACCATAACAATCAGGCATTCTTATATATATATGTATATACACACATTTCACACGAATGCCAAACTTTGCTTTTATAAATATACTAAATGTAGCAAACGTTTGTTTTAATTCATGAAGGATCCATAGAACCCTAAATAATAACAACCTCAAACAATCCCATCATCACTCTAGCCATACAGGCTCACTTGATTCCAAATAGAACACTTATTCCAATTTGGACAGCAGACTGGCCCCGAGACACTAAGTCGACCGAGCTCCAGCAGTCTGACTGTCAGTGTGATTGGCCCCGAGACACTTGGTCAACCGAGCTCCAGCAACCACACTATCCATCACCTCACATCTCAATCAACCCAATAGATCATTCAATTCACTTATGGACAGTAAACTGGTCCCGAGACACTAAGTCAACCGAGCTCCAGCAGTCTGACTGTCAGTGTGATTGGCCCCGAGACACTTAGTCAACCGAGCTCCAGCAATCACACTATCTAACATACCATTAATCTAGTCAAATCAATTAAATCAATTATAATCACCAAATTTTAACTCTCACTCAATCCTTATCTATCGTACCGGTACGTACACGGTCCTAGTGCTGCCCACTAGGAAGCACGTTCTATTGATATCCTTCACTTCGAATAAATCATTCATTCGAAAAAATAATTAATGTAGAACAATATTCATAATAGTAAAACCAACCATATATATATATACCAAAAATATACCTAAAATATACCCAATATATTTCAGGTATATATATATATATATAGTCAAATAAAATATGAAATAAACTAAAGATAAATCATTAATATAGTTAAAAACAATTTAAATGAGTAACAATAATATAACATGCATTATCTTAAAAATATACGTAAATATGCAAAAGATATACCCTAAGTACTCAAATCATTTAATAAACCATTTATGTCTAAATATTCATTTAAATACGTTTTTGTGTTTAACATATATTCACAAATATACTAAAAAATAAACCCGATTATCTATCATGCATATATCCAAAAATAAACCCTAAATATACCACTAATGTGTTAGGTTTAATTTAATAATAAAACATTTATTTATTCGGAAATAAATAAAAAAATATACCAAAAATAACTTAAAAATAATTTAAGTGTAGGTTTATAATTTAACATGCAATTAATTAAGAATAAACCTAAAATCTACTGAAATTATACCTAAAGTATACTAATCATTTAATAAAATAATTATGTCTAAGTGTACATTTTAAAACATGTGTATATTACTCAAACGTATTAAACCTAAACCTAATTGTTTAATGTGCATATATCAAACTAACATGCCTAATTATTTATTATGCATATATATAAAATGCAACCCTAGATATACCAGAAATATTATAATTTAAATCCTTTTTTTTAAACATACAATGAAAATGAAAAATTCTAAATAAATGCACCCTATATGCAATGCATATATATACAGTATAATAACTCACTGATGTGCGCTTCTCGAGACATATTCAACGGGCCTGGTCCGTTAGGCCTCGGTTCCGGCGCAGCTAGACAACAAATGACAACATGAAATCAGAATAAATTTAACAAAAATTCTAAAGACTCGATCTAGAATTTTAGACACAGCTTTAGAATAGGAATTTGACCGGACATCACGTTTTACGAGAATTCTACCGAAAATCCGGCAGAACCTCCCCTGTAAAACGGACATCTCTCTACTCAAAGAGTAGAGCCGGTCCTGCAAAGAAATACACTTCGGAATAACACACAGGATTACAATCAAAATCCCTCGGTCGGACTCCAAACTACAATTCACCGACCGAGGTTCACAATACACAGAATATTTATAAAATACCGAAAATGCCCTTATATAATAAAAATACATTTTATAAATCCAAATTACGTAATTAACCCTAAAACATACTAAAAATCAATAAAAACCCATTTATTTAGAAAAATAGTATATTATATATAATTTGAAAATAATTTACGAAAAATAGTTTTAATTAGTTAAAAATACTAAAAATTTGCAGAAATCATTTTTATACCCTAAATAACTATTAAAACCAATTTAATTACATTTTTAACCAATTTAGTGTAAAATTACCAAAATACCCCTATATATATATATTCACTATAAATGTTCAAAAATTCACCAAAAATTATATAATTACTCAAAAAATTAATTTATCAACATATAATTCGATAATATCAATAAATATACACAATTTACCAATTTATTTCAATTAAACACATAATTAACCCTATTTTTCAAAATTACCTAAACTTAATAAATTCCAAATAAATACATAAAAATTCACAAAAATTACAAATAAATTTCTATAATTCATTTCAACTCCTATAATCACCATAAAACACAATTTCATAATTTAATTAATTAATTTTCGAAAATTCATTAAATAATATTAAAATAATAAAAAAAAATTCACCAAAATTAAAATAAATTCCAAAAATTATAACAAAAATATATTCATGAAGCTCAAGCTATAAGGATCATCATTTGCAAAGGGAGTTTGCTTGAATCAATAAAAATCAACCTAAAAAAAAATAAAAACCCTAAAAGCTCAAAAATAAAAATTTAACAAAACTTACAAACGAGATGGTTTGAGCTCAATCCGAGCTTAGAAATAGAGTTCTCATAACTCAAGGAATCCAAAGAACCCAAGAACTCAAGCAAAGGTGGCCGGATCCTCGCCGGAGTTACTGTAGCAGTAGGTGAAGAATTCAGTTTTTCTAGCGGTTTCAAGGCTTCTGGACGACGACGACGAGGCTAGAAGGAGGAAGTGGTCGGTTGGAAGTGATGGAGGCACACTGACGAGCTTGGATCGAGATGTTACGGGAGGTAGGATGGTCACAGAAGCTTCTGCATTATTTTGCTAAATGTTTTTGAATGTGTGCTGTGTTGTTTGTATGTTTATATGTATATTTGTTGATGTGTGTGTGTTGGTGTGTATATGTGCACGTGAATGTGTGTGTTTATATACGTATATGTGTGTTGTTTGTTTGTTTGTGTATATATTTTAATAATAAACTATATAATATAATATAATAATAATATTTTATAATAAACTAATCTCAACCACTCATTATAATATATATATATATATATATATATATATAGATGACACACACATGCATAATAATATACACAATATAAAATTATCAATAATTAAAATTTATACTATTAATAAAATAATTGGATAATAAGAATAATATTCATAATAATATTAAACAATAAAATAATACTAATGATAATATTAATGAAAATAATAACCATGATAATAATAACACATAACACATTTGAAAATAACAATAATATAAACAATATTTATGAAATAATTTTATGTAAATCAATAAAAATAAAATAATGTTAGTACTAAAAAAAATAATATTAAAATAACCATGCACTAAATTAACGTTATTAAAATAATAGTATTTAAAAATAATAAATATACATAATTAAATTTAAACATCCAAAATAATAAATTTCAAAATAATATATTTACGTAGAAAATTCAATTAAATATAAAATAATAATAATTAATCACAAAATAGTAAAATAATTAAATTAAATTTTTTAAAAATTTATTAACACTGCATATCTCATAATATAATAAAATAATTTAAAAATTAGGGTTATTACATATATACTGTTGATTGTATGCATTGTCATTTAGTGTGTATGTATATATATTATAGTAATTCACTCAGTGAGGTTTGACTCCCCTCCGTTGATAATTTTTCAGGAGAGTCAATATCTTCAGACCTCAGTAGCAGGCCTGTACGCCGGATTTCTTCCGCCCCGGCTTCTTTGTGTAAACTGCTTACTTGAGTCTTATTTTTATAATCTAGACACTGCAGTAGTGGTAAATTAATTGTGAGATTTTATGTATTATATTTATGTGAGAGATTGTATTATACTTGAACTGGATTTGTATTAAAAGATTTATATATGGGAGATGGATATTATTTTGGATATTTATGATTTTTATTTCCGCTGCATTATATATTGTTATTATTATCGCATGTTTTATTTATTTTTAGGCTTGCTACGGGTTCCGGATTCGAAAGAATTCCCGTTCCCTAGCGCCAGTCATGGCCCCTGTTTTGGGTCATGACAAGTAATTCACTCAGTGAGGTCTGACTCCCCTCCGTTGACTATTTTTCAGGAGAGTCAACATCTTCAGACCTCAATAGCATGCCTATACGCCGAATTTCTTCCGCCCCGGCTTCTTTGTGTAAACTGCTTACTTGAGTCTTATTTTTATACTCTAGACACTGCAGTAGTTGTAAATTAACTTATGGGATTTTATGTATTTTATTTATGTGAGATATTGTATTATATATGAACTGGATTTGTATGAAGAGTTTTATATATATATGAGATGAGTATTTGATTTAAATCCAGTTGGTGAAAATAATATTGTGATATTTACGATATTTATGATTTTTATTTCCGCTGCATTATATATATTGTTATTATCATTGCACATTTATTTTATTTTTAGGCTTGCTACGAGTTCCGGATTCAAAAGAATTCCCATTCCCTAGCGCCGGTCATAGCCCCTGTTTTGGGTCGTGAAAAATTCATCTAGCAATATGAATTTATTAAATAAATTTAGACTTTAAATATAACCTAGAAAATAAATTATGAAAGTATGGACTAATTAGTTAACTAACTAAACTATTAGGGAGTTATTTATAATTTTTATTGTCATATTTGTTTACATTTATGTGTAAATGATGTTTAGGCCAATTTGACATTTATTGCCCAATTTAGAGGTTAAATTGACAAAAAAATGTTTAAAAGGGTAATCTAAATCTTTCCAAATAATTTGAGAGCTCTTTTGTGGAAATGTGTGTATTTTTACAAATAAAATTAAAATTAATATATATATATATATGAAGAATAAAGATAACCATTAGTTGTAATTAAATATCCTTAAAAATTAAACTACCCATTTTAATTACATTTGTATATTTTAATATTTGTACCTAGCAAGAGTTTATATATTATTTATTTGCCAAACACATACTTAGCCCATAGAACTTGTAGTGAAAAACTCATTGACTCCTTATATCTAAGGTTGGACCTTGTAGAGACTTCAACGTATAAAATTTGACTTTATAAATATCTTCATACTAGGTTTAATGACATGTGCTCCAGCTGAGAAATTGGCTCAATTTACCTTTTGTTAATAAATTTCTTTTTAATCTTTAAATTTATATTTAAAGTTCAAATAAAGTCAAATTGATTATTGTACACAAAAAAAAAAATATTTAAACATATACTTTTTAGTTCAATTAACTTTATAATCTACTAAAATAATAAAAATATTATTAACAACTTTTTTACAAATAAACAAGTTTTTTTAAAATAAAAGTAAAATGAGTTAAACAAAAATTTAAAAATATCTTAATATTTAAAAAATTATAAAAAATTCATATTGTGACAATAATAAATTTATAAAATATCATGAATTTTACATTGTAAATTATAAAAGTTTAAAATTAATAATAAAATAACTGATAAAGGTTGATTATGTAAATGTACATTTTATTCTAATATTAAGTTAACATTATTCAAAACTATATGTATAAATAAAATATTTTTAAATTTTAATTAAAATAAATGAATATTATAAAGTTATGTTGACAATTTATAACTCAAATTTAAATAATTACCGTGAATAAAAATACGTTTAAATTATTAATTTCTCTTAATCAAGTTAATAACGTAAAAATTGATAATTATTAATCTATAATATTTATTCATAAATATTTTATTCTAAGAAAATATTTTATTATAAGTAACAATTACTAATTCCAAAAAATTTTAAAATATTTTGATATTCATAAAATTATAGATTATGTAAATCATATTTTCATTTATCAAACCTAATAATTATTTGTTGACTATTTATTTTGTTATTTACTTATGTAGAACTAGTATATCTCATATTAAACTATTTATAATTTGATAATTTTTATTTATTAATAATTTTTAAATTATAACTACAAATAAAAAATAAAAAATAAAATTAATAATATTTGAAGACTACATTATATTCATAAATATTATAAATTTTATATTTTAAATTAAAAAAATTTAAAAATGAACTAAAAATCAATAAAATTATTCGTAAGGGTATAGGTTTTATTTTACTTTTAAATATACATTATTCAAGTATGTGGATCTAAATAAAATATTTTTAATTTTAAAATTAAATATATGAATATTAAAAAATTAAAAATATATTTTTCATTCTAATTTTAATATAATTAGAATATATAAGTGTAAATAAATTAATAATAATTATGGCTTAAAATAATAAAAGAATGTTAAAAATATGAGAGGATTAAAATGATAATTTACAAAAATTATGAAGATAAAAAAAAAAAATTTTTTAATTAAGGAGAGTGAAGCAAAGCAGGAGATGTTGAAGAATATAAAATTTATAAATTGAATTATTTATAAAGTCAAATTTTACATATTAAAAATTCTACAAGATCAAATTTTAAATAGTATAACAAGTTAATGAAATTTTCACCGTAAGTTAAAACAGTTAGGTGTGTGTTTGGCCATATTTATTTCAATTTGATAAGAAGTGCGGCCGGGCGGTTTCGAACCGAAACCTTATTTTCTGAGCAGTTTCGAACCGAGCCTTATCCCCGAAACGGCGAAACAAACCCAACACAAATCCCTGCTAAAACCCTAAAAAACGCTCCAACACTGTAGCACAGAGCAGGAGGTTCTTTTATCTCTCTCGCAAGCTCTCTAGGCAACGAATCCATATCGAAAAAATGAGACATTCATGGCGATTACTTGTGTTCCGAAACTACCCGCGCTCATCTCTTAGAACCCATAATCATTTCCAGGTGCACTCTTCATCTTCTTCGTCTTTATCTCATGTTCGATCTCTCTATTCACTTCACACATTTTCACATCAATCTCATTTGTTAAACCTTAAAAACAACAACCCAATTTATTTCGGTAAATACCCAGTTGCTTATAACTTCTCATCGGACCCATTAGTTGAATCAGAAATTAAAAAGGACCCAGATCCTCAGTGTACACTTATATCTGATATTTTCACTAAGCTTGATGATTTTAATGATATTGCTAAAGAGTTGGAGTCAAATAGTGTTGTTATTGATCATGAATTGGTTTTGAAAGTTTTGAACTGTCTTGAGTCTACTAGTCCTGATGTTGCTGGAAAGTTTTTTAATTGGGTTTTAGAGAAGAATAGTGAGAGGTTGAGCTCTAAAGCTTATAATTTGATGCTCAGGGTCTTGGGTGTTAACGGGTTTGTTGAGGAGTTTTGGGGTTTAGTTGAAACCATGAAGAAAAAAGGTTATGGTGTGTCAAGGGGTACTAGGGATAAAGTAGCTGAGAAATTTGAGAAAGATGGGTTGAAGAATGATTTAGAGAAGCTGAAAGAGGTTTTTGCGTCAGGATCTGTGGATCATTCTGTGGAAAAGATTGCTTTAAGAGTGAGTAGGGTTGTTAGGAATCACATTTGGGGAGAGGATGTTGAAAAGCAGATTAAGGATTTGAATGTGGGTTTCTCGAGTGATTTGGTGAAGATTGTATTGGAGAATTTAGCTATGGAACCTATGAAAGCTTTGATTTTTTTTAGGTGGGTTGAGGAGAATGGGATGTTTAAGCATGATGAAAGAAGTTATAATGCGATGGCTAGGGTTTTGGGAAGGGAAGATTGCATTGACAGGTTTTGGAATGTTGTTGATGAAATGAGGAGCAGCGGGTATGAAATGGAGGTGGAGACCTATGCTAAGGTTTTAGGACGGTTTGTGAAGAGGAAAATGATGAAGGAAGCTGTGGACTTGTATGTGTTTGCGATGAGTGGTGCTAATAAGCCTTCAGTGCAATGCTGTACCTTTTTGTTAAAGAAGTTAGTGGTTGGGAAAGAATTAGATATGGATTTGTTTTCAAGGGTTGTAAAGGTCTTTATTGGGAATGACAATGTGCTGACAGATTCTATGCTTGATACAGTCCTTAAATCTCTAACAAGTGTTGGAAAATTGGGAGAGTGTAATAAGGTTTTGAAAGAAATGAAGGAAGGTGGATATGTAGCTAGTGGCAATATGCAGAGTAAGATTGCATTCAAGCTTACTTGTGCTGGTAATAAGGATGAAGCTAGTGAATTTGTGGCCAATATGGAAGCATCTGGGAGTAATTTGGATTACAAGGCATTGGTATCTTTGATTCAAGGACATTGTGTATCTGGGGATCTTGAAAAGGCATCTGATTGTTTCCAAAAGATGGTTGAGAAAGGGGGAGTTTCTAGTACTGGTTATGCCTTCGATTCTTTGGTAACTGCATATTGTCGCAAGGATAGAGCGCGAGAAGCAAGCAAGCTTCTGCATGATTATGTCAGTCACAATGAATTAAAGCCTTGGCATACTACTTATAAAACATTGATAAGTAAATTGTTGATTCAGGGCGGATTTACGGATGCCTTGAATTTATTGGATTTGATGAAAAGTCATGGTTTTCCGCCTTTTTTAGATCCATATATTAAACATGTATCAAAGCGCGGAACAGGTGATGATGCTATTGCCTTTATGAGGGCAATGACTTCAAAGAAGTTTCCATCTACATCAGTGGTTCTTCGTCTATTTGAAGCATTTTTCGAGGCTGGGAGGCACTCAGAAGCACAGAATTTTCTGTCCAAATGCCCGCGCTATATCCGCAACCATGCTGATGTTTTGAATCTCTTCTATTCAATGAAAGCTGGCAAAGATACTGCTGCTGCTGCTGCTACTGCAGCTGCAGCTGTCTAGGTTTGTAGGAATGTATACATACTGTATTTGGAGGTTTACTTGATGTGGCATTTGTTCAAAATTTTTGGTGTGAAAAGTTTTGACACCCACTTTGAAATTTTGCCTTTGAAGTATAATTAATGTTTTTGCTAAAAGTAAATTTTAGCTAGTTCCAAATGGAATGCCTTTATTTAATAAAAACTTGCCTTTTCTTATGTTTGCTATCAGTTTGGTTTGGTTTAGTTAACTATGAGTTTGGTTTATTTTTGGTTTAGTTTGGTTTGGTTTAGCTATGAGTCCTGCAGAGATTATTTAATTAGTTTGGTTTAGTTATACTATAGCTGGGGAAATCTTTTGTCGTTTTGAAAAAAAGGCTTTCCTTGTTTTTGAATTTAAAATTGAAATTGTTGCCAGAATAAGTGTAACTATAGTAATGCCTAAATCAATTATCCCTTCATTAAAACCAATAGAAATTTTGAAAAAATCTTTAAGCAAATTGGGTTCCTTTTAATCGATAAGGTCCAAATTGGCTTTCCTGCTTATTGCCCCCTCTTATTTTGACTACATATAAAATTTTTAGACATTTTGATGAAGAAATGTATATTGGTGATACCTCATAGAATGAGCATAGTCCTTATTCTGAAACCTCCATCAAAATTTTGAGTGGTTGGATAGTGAGTAAATTAATTTGTTAATATAATAGATTTTCTCTATTGGGAACAAATTTATTACTGAAGGCACAGAGCGTACACATGGCGTGGAGCAGAATTGTTTTATTATCATTTTTGTTGATTAATACCCAGTTTACAGTTTAGGGGACGTGTTCTGCACTTTAAAGATTTCAGGTGTTGATAGTGTTTGTTCTGAGCTTCATGTTGCATGAAGTTCCGCTTGTCTGAGAATACGAGCTAAATTTGTTGGGGTACACCATTTCCTATATGAAAATTGTACATAAGGGGATGATCACTTGCAATGATCTTTCCCTAGCATCTTGATTCTCTCCCCTCGTATAAAGCTGTTGGTTTTGGATTCTCAGAGTAAATATAAATTTGTGTGTTTTTTTCTGCTTTCTTCTTTTGTTTATATTGATTTCAGTTTAGATCTTCCTAAGCTCAGATCTTGAGTTTGTTGCACCTTCTAATTTTCAAGATTTTTGCTTGCTTGAAGTCTTTATCATGTTGCAGAGGTCAGGTTGCTGTATTATTGCTGTCCTTTCAGTTGAAGGGATATTTTTTGTATAGGTTCATTTGATTCATTGATCCTTGTCATCTGTGATCCAGCTGACACATTGTGTATTTATGAAAGGAAGCTGGCCATTGTAATGGTAGGGAAGACTAAGCTATTGGCTTTGTGGGACTTACCTTTGGTCTATAGTTTGTGCGAGGATTGGACATCACTGTCCGTGACTCTTGAGACGTTGATAAGCTCCTAAGAACTTTTGCTATGAAAGATTGAGCAACTCTATAACGTAACCCCCGGCGTTTATTGATGGGATTGTTAAGCAATTATGTGCTGAGTTCAATCTGTTCAACAGTAACACACTGCATTTAACATTCAAGCATGATTTCAGTACATGTATCATTTCTATCCTGCAATATAAAAATAAACTATGCATCTTGTTTTCTCTTAAAACGCTAATGGATCCAACGAAAAGGAGGTTCAAGATGCTAACTTGAACTCTTAACCTGCATAACTAACAAATTGAGAACTTGATCAGGACAAAATCCAAGCTTCTGTGGGCTATGGAGTGCATTCAGGGCTATAAAGCTTACAGAGGCAGGATAGGAGCTACAATTTATCAACTATTTTAGTGTATGCCCATGTTAGTACTTTTTTAACCTACCCTTTTTGTCACTTAACTCCATCGAATTCGAATATGCCAAATTCCCCAGAAATTAAGAGAGACCCTAGTGCCCATCTGCAAATTTCTTTCCTTGCAGTTCCCTTGAATTGTGGATTGGCACATGCCTTTCTTCAACTTGAAGTCAAGCTGGAAATTTCCTTCCACTCTTTTAGGCAGAAAATTGGAAGCTTTTGTAATTTAATTGGTCATACCAAACATTAGCATTTTGTTGGTGTAACAACCAACAAGCAAAGATTCATCTGCTATTAAGTTCATTGTACTGTGATCCTAGTTCCCTTTTTTTTTTTTTTTTGCTGTGGAAGTAGCTTCACCCCTAAAATACACATAGGTATTTGATGAAAGCAACAATTTTGTTCTTGATGCAAATTTTTCTTTTTTCTTTTTCAAATTTGTTCTCTTTGAATTATTGAGGTGTGGAGGGACCGTATGTATAGTAAGACACACAGCTTTCTTTCCCATCTGCACATATGCATGCTATTGCTTTGGGTGAAAATTGGGTTTCAGAATTTTGCTTCTTTACCGTGTAAACAGTATTGCCGCTGGCTTTCATCAGATTTCATTTCAAAAAAAAAAAAAAAAAAAGAAAAGTAAAAGGTGCAAAAATTCATATGCCAAAAGAAAAAGTTTCTCTGTAAAATAAATCATCACTGAAAGCAATTAAACTTTGCATATCTTTTTTTCCCCCTTTAAGAGGGAGGTTAAGTTATATAAGTACTGTTAGATTACAGAAGAACGATAATTTTTCCATTTTTTTAACTTGGCACAATTTATTAAACCAAATGCATTTTATTGTATATGTTTAAAGTCAAATTATGCAATTTTATTTTATGTCATACTCATATATTCCATCTAATTACGACTAAATTTTTAATTTTTATTAACGATAAATGAACTGATAAATTATGTATTATAAAGTGATATATTTCCATCAATATTAGACGATAAATTAAGAAATCTCTCAGCACCTCATGACCATGGAGAGCCAGAGAGACAGTTTTGGCTAAGTGTTGAAGAATCCACATATCTTGATAAGAACGTTAGCTGCATTTGTATTTGACCATTGGACCAAATGAAGTTGGACAATTCAGTTACATATATGTTTGTTTGTTCCCATGGTTTTTTGCCACAAAAACTTGACAGCAAAACTGAATTGAGAAGTGAATGAGACTCATCAGAACTAGCAAAACGTGATGAGAGTGACACATCAATTTTTGTTGCTCCATTGATCAGTCGATTATGGGCTCCAATTTCTTGCATTGGTTTTGTTTGTACATTAGATTGAATTTAATTGCAAAGATGTAAGATAGACACAACAGTGGAAGCTTCTTCTTGGAATTTTATTGCAATCTGTGTGTGATGTTCAATGTGTACATATGTTTTTCTTATAGTAGAGTGTTCTTGAGCATGTGATAAAGGGTTTTTGGATACTGCAAATGTATATATATATATATTTGTATATGGCCAGAGACAAGGTATGTTCTTACAGCAAGTATGACAAACTTTGCCAATCATCTCGTGATGATTGCTATCTTTTCTTACTTGTATAGATTCACTGTTTTTTGTGTCTTAATTCAATCACTTTGCAACCTTTTTGCAGTACTGTAAATTTTTTAGGATAATGATGTGTGGATGTAACAAAATAACACATAAAAAATTTCAATTCATTATCAACAACCTTTGAAATCAACTGACAGAAGTTGTTCCTCTTTAAATGAGGTCTCAAATTCAAGTTCTAATATATATAGTTACGTTGAATTAGTTGTTGGGAGACCTTAATCACTCTTGTGGTCCTGTCTGGATCAAACCGGATTAATTAAAATTTGTATAATTTGGATACCGATGGTGTGGTTCACACCAAAAAAAATTTTCAATTCATTATCACAGTTCTTATATATTATCCGCATCAAATAATTAATTTTTAAATATATAAATTCAGAACGAGACATATTTTGAATTTGATTATAATAAGATGAAATAGTTGAAGTGTATATAAAATTTGTAAAACATATTCGTATACAATTAAACCGAAATTTTTTTTACTGGTGAATATACATTTTCAATGCATATCAAATGAAAAATCATTGCAATAAGTTTTTTTTTTTTTTTTTTTTGAACATTTCATGAGTTAAAATTTGTGAATTGATATCAATAAGTGTGAGGTTGGAAGCTAGTGTTTCGTCTGAAGATACATATCTATACGCACTGATCTGACATGAGGAGGGGGAATTCTTTGATGCCTGCATAGTCTATTACGTGCAAGGAAGGGTTTGGATTCATGTGAACATTATTGTTATACAAGTGCTTGCAGGATTTATAGGGAATCTTGAAATAAATTTTTTTTTTCAAGTGGGTAAAGTTTAATTACATTTGGGGGTTAGTGAAGAAATAAATTAAAAAAAAAAAGAAATTTAAACATGATTTTTAGTTGGGTTTTTTTTGTCTTTTTTATTTGAACAAAAATGGATGAAAGGAAACGAAAGTGACAATCTTGAATGGAATCTTGGGATAATTTTGTAGTGGGGCTCATGGGATTTTAATTAATCTTAAGAGAGATTTTGATTCTTTTGTCTGTTTGCTATGAAAATTTTAAGGAAATGCCAACAAAATATAAAATTTAATCAAAGTCTAGTGTGGTAGATGAGATAGGACATAGAAGTGATGTTGCTTCAGCCTAAAGTTTCCATGATTATTTATTTATGCCTTTATGTTAATGAAAGCTAATAGGCACTATTTTCATATTATGCAATTAGATTAATTCAGTTGTAAAATTAATCATCAATTAAATAAAAACCAAAAGTAAATATTTAATATAACCCATAGAAATTTATCTTAACAAAAAAAAAAAAAATCCACAACTAAACAAGAAAAATAATGGTCAAAAGAGAGTGCTTGCTATGATTGCTTCATAGGCAACAAGATGTAAAAAAAGAAAAGAGACATATTGATGAAAAAGGAGAGCTACCATGGACCATGGAAAACCAAATAATTTTGGTGGGCATTACCCTGTAGGAGTGGATAAAAAGTGAAAAGAAAAGAAGAAATGCTAGGTTTTGTAGTCTTTTGATTATGTTAGAAATTTTTTTTTTCTTGAGTACGAAATTAACTTTTTTTTTTTTTTCTCTTTATATAAAAGGAAAGAGTTATTTCTATTATACCGTATAAATAGTATAAATTTTTGTTAAATAAAAGAAAAACACCATCAAATTTATCATCTATGTACAAAGTAAAAAAAAGAAGAGGTTGGGACCAAAATGTTCCCCATCACTACTTTTCTTTACATCAAGTTGGCTCTAATGCCACTACTGTCTTTTATCTAGTGAACATTTTGATCACTATCACTTTCCTTTTGTACTCATAACTTCACTTTCCATGATTTTCTCGATGGCTAATTTGCATTTGAATCTTTTTAATCTAAAGATGTTTTAACCAAATCTAATTGGAAATTTCCCGTGTAGTAGTAGTTGTTGTTGTAGTAGCTAGAAGAGGCTATTTATTGCCATGTATATTTGTATTTATTTTGATTGAGAAAAACAAAGAACAACTATAATTTTATAATAATAAATATTATGTTCATTAGAGTATACGCATATTTTTTGATGATAATTTAACTATTTTCGTGTGTTCCTAATCTTAAACAAGGGTTGTTCATGGTTTGATTTGGTCGGTTTAAAACTTAAATTTCTAATCAAACTAATAAAATTGGATTTTAAATATGAAAAAATTTAACCAAACCAAATACCATTCAAAATTATCTGAACTAATGATATTTCAAATCGGTTTAGTCAGTTTAATAAAAATAGTAAATAAAGAAAATAAAGCTTAAAATTATTAATAATACATCTAATAAAATCTACTAAAAATACAACAAAATGCAAAATTCATATTATATACTTATTATTCATAATAATAATAATAATAATAATAATACTAATACAACTAGAATAGTATCTACTTTTTTGAAAAAGTCCTTAAGTTTCAAAATAACAACCCAAAATATTTTATAAATTTGAAAAACATATGTAGAATTATTATAATATCGGTTCGGTTTGATTTTATTAGATTTATATTTTTATGAATAGAAAAAGTGCAAATTGGACCCTGAATTGGGCACCAGAGTTGACACTAGACCTTAATATATATATATATTTTACATTTTGGAGCTTAATCTTTGAAAATTTGTGCAAATTGGACCCTTCTTCAAAGAATTGAGCCCTTCTTCAAAGAATTATTATAATTAAGTCCAAAAAATCAAAATCAATTTAACTTTAATGTTATTAATAAAAATTAGTTTGAATAATAATGTAAATGTCTGAAAATGGTTTCAAAATATAAATTTATGAAGTTTTTAAATTTTTAAATTTTTAAAAATTATATATATATAGAAACCAAAAAATTTTAAAAATTTATAATCAAATGACATACTTTTAAATAAAAAATTTCCATGCACTCAATAATTTTTTAATAATTTTTAAATCTATAAAAAATTTAAAAATTTAAAAAATGTATTAACTATATAAAAATTTTATAATTCTTTTAATTTTTAAATTTTTTGAAAAATTTCTAGGTCTATAAAAAATATTTTTTCACTTTTTCAAAATTTTTAAAAATTAAAAAATATATTTTTTTAATAATAAAAATTTTTAAAAAATTCATAAATATATATTTTGAACCAATTTCATCAATTTGTATTGTAATTTGAACTAATTTTTATTAATCAACATTAAATTTAACTTTGCTTTTGATTTTTTTGACTTAATTGTAATAATTTTTTGAAAAATGATTCAATTTTCACGAATTTTCAAAGATTAGGATTCAAAATGTAAAAAAGAACAATTTGTACCTTTTCCCTTTTATAAATCATAAACAAATAAAAATTTTAATTTAAAAAAAAATTCAAACAATAACCAACTATTAACCATTTTAAACTATAATTTTTTATTTGAACTGATTTGAATTAATTTGATTTGGCTAGTTTTGTACACCCCTATCTTAAACTAAATAAAAACTCATAATAAATTCACATACAAAAGCAACACAATTTATCTAAGTAATTATATATATATACATATCCACCAACTTATTATCCCATGTGAAACTTAATATATTTCTGTAATCTCTTCAATTTGTCCTTTTAACTTATAAATTAATTATTTTGATATCTTTACTCATTCAAACTATAAGTAATTTTTTTTAATTAATTTAGGTATTTAAATTATTTTATTTCAGACAAATATATTAAGCCTACAACTGGGTTACAAAAACACTCTATCATACCTATGGAAACATGCAATAGTAATATCGCAGGTTCTTATATCAAAATGACCACTAATAAATACATAGCTCCTTCTATTGAGGGTAAAAATGGATCATTAATTTTTTTTTTTTTTATAAAAATTAAACATATTATTTTATAAAAATTAAAGTAGCAATTATTAGGGGTTATGATGTCCCTCTATACATATGCAATGCAGCAACAAATGAAGCAAATTTTCCATAAGACATGAGATCAACATATGACTACATGAAATCATAGAGTCATGTGAATGAAATTAGATGATCTAAGTTAGACCCCAAACCCCTTTTTCTATTAATTATTAATGTTCTTTTGAATATAAAGTGCAAAGTCAGTCCATTATTTCGACCTTTAAAGGAAGACCAAATCAATGAACATATGTATATATGTAGCTCTCCACTTAGGGCCACTTTAATTATGCCAATTGTCCCCTTAGGAATTAATTTCTTAAAAATCACCACTATTATTATGAAGAATGTACAAAAACTATTAAGATGTTTTGTAACATTCTTTTGACATGTATCACCACTTCAATTATGGTAACTTCAATTATGATGTTCTGACTTGCCACTCAATTGGACTGGACACACTCATGCATGCATAATTGTGGATTGGATCATCTAAAAACACTATGCAAAAACATTTCTGACCAGCAGCAGAAAATGGAAAAAAGAAAAAAAAAAAAAAAAGAAAACTAGCATGGGTGACCTTAATCATAACCATGGAGAGCTTCCAATGACTTTCCTGATCATGAACCTTTGGATTCCCTGATACAGCATGATGAAATTTTTTCAGTGCTTGCTTTGATGAGCAATTACAGACCCACTTGTTCTCAACTCCAAGCCTAAAGTTCCCGAGAATTGAGTTACTAAATAAGTTCCCAAAATAGTTTATACATAATCTGAAGAATTATAAAGGTTTTCTACTTTTATTTTATAATTTAAAATCCGTAACACCTTCATTAAACTTTAAAAAAAAAAAAAAAAAACCCATTTGTGTGTATATATGTAAAAATTTAAAATTTTAGTAATATTTCAATTATTTATTTGAGAATGATGATAGCTAAAAAAAATTAATGGAAGATGAAGTAAGCCTTAACAGAGAGATGAGGTTGTGACACAATGGGACAGCTCGGGTCAAAGGATGTCTTGAACTTGGCTTCAATTGATGTTGTCATGGATGTACAATGCCTTCATTTTTAGGTGCATATTACTCAATTTTGTCTGTACTTTTTTTTTTTTTTAATTTATGTGGGTATGTACTTCTGCTAATTGGGTATGAAATTTCTGAATTAATTTTTTTTTATTTGCCTTCTCCATCGAATCCTCTAACAACCACTTGAAGCATTTATAATTTGCAGCAGATTTGTTCATTTAACAGTGTTCATGGTCCACAAAATTTGTTGACTTTCCACTCACTCTAATGTTCAAATCTATCTGCCCACATTATTGCATTTAATTCAATGTTCCATATATTTCTTCTCATATCAGTTGGATTTCATTGGAAGTTATAAATGATTTTATCTTATCAGATTGTGCTCAAGATTTTCTACAAGAAATATTATATATTCCTTTGGAATTTAAGGTACTACAGATTATTAATTCAGCAGCAATTGACATACTTTTTTTATTTATTAAAATTTTTATATTTGGTTAAAATAAGCAGTGGCAAAAATAATTTTATTTTATAAATTATCTCATTATATAGTAAATTTCAGACTTAAAATATTTTCTACTGATATCAAATACGAGTATTATAGTAAGATTATGGGTTTAACATTCATTCAACAATTTCAGAATAAAGACACAAGTTGAATACATATGCAGAATGCAGTTACTTGAATTTGATATGTTTTGCCAAATTATCTATTCAATTTATAAATAAACCATTTTAACATTTTAATTTATCAAAAAATTCACCGATAAATATTTTTTATTTACTTTATTTTGACTTAAAAAATCGTATAAATATTTAAATAGTACGAAAAAAATGTCGATAAATCTTGCTTTCAGTAATATCAAGTGTCTAAATGATGATTTTATAAGTTTAGAAGGCAATTATATATTTGCAGATATGATTCAATATTATTAGTGCAAGGTTGCGTGATTATTTTATTTATACATATTCTAAGTTTCTCCAATAAAAATAAAATATTATTATCAAAAAGAGAAGTATAAGAAACTATAAATATAACTACAACTTTAATTAAAAAAACAATAATTTTAATTAAATTTGTAACTAAAACTAATCTCATATAATAACTAACAAAATTAGTCTAAAAAATTATGACAAATAACTAGAAGAACTCGACCAAGTTAAAAAAAAAAAAAAAAAAAAAATCATGCATGTATTTGTAACCTTTGTAGTGTACTCTGCCATTATTCTGTTGCTGTTTTTTTTTTAAAAAAAAAAAAAAAAGCATTGTTCTTTTTAATTATGGGATTGCAATTAAGTGATTTAACTGTCCATAGTCCAATCAAAGTAACCCAATCATAGTCGGCCATATTCCCACATGTCAGATTCTTACCAGACTGTACAATTTTCATGTCAGACAAAAATATATCTGTTAAAAACTCTTATTGAGGACAATAAAAATAAAAATAAAAATAATACTTTTAACCTAAAGAGAAATTTTTCATCATCTCAGCTCATAATTTTTAATATTATGAAAAAAATTATATTAGTTATCTAGTTTATTATTAATAATAATATCAAATAATCTAAAAATTAATCAAATCTTTTTCTTTTTTAAAATAAAGAGGTTTAATAATCTAAATATTAATAATAGAGATAATTATTCTCTCCTAAGTTGATGATAATATAATTTAAATTTTATATTTTAAAATATCTTTTAAAGAAAGTTATTATTTAATTACTTTCTCATAAATATATTTTACTTGAATATTTCATAATATTTTTTGGAAAAAAATATCACTAAACCATTAATATTTGAGGGTGATGTGGAGAAAGAGACAATTAAGGCCAGCTGTACAAGCACATTTGATCCTTAATCTGTGGACATATTTGTCATTTCTTGCGTTTGGTCTATTTTTTGCCTTCTTTTTAGCATTGAGCATTGATTGGCCACTGGGTCTTATCCCCTTTGCTCTAAGATTGTGTTTTAGGGATGCATAGCTAACCTCACCCTCACATCAACTCATTTAGCCTACTCATATATATATATATAATTTTTCCTTTCTAAATTCTCTTTCAATTGTTTGAACCAAAAAAAAAAAAAAAAAAAAGATTAGATTTCTAACTATACAGTAAAAACTAAAATATAAGTTCATAAACTTTTTTAAAAAAAATTGCAATACTAATTCAAATGACACTCGGTTTTGGAGTATAATAGAGTAGGTAAAAAAATTATATTATCAAATTTACATTTGTTAATGTTCATTTGATGCAACAAAAAAAAGTAAAATTTTCATTCCTTAAATAAGACTCTTTTAATAAAAGAAATTTTAATGTAGATTTTACAATATGAATGATTTTTTAAATTATTTATAAATTAATAACGAGAAAATTTGGATTAAACAGAAATATCCTTTAAACTACTTTTTTAATGCTTGGATAGGCTAAAATATGTGAACTACATAGTTCTTTTATTAAAAATGATAAATTTTCATTAAATATTGATGGAAAGAAAGACTCGAAATCGAGATATTTTCTACTTTTCATGTCAAATATAATGCAAAGAAACTTGCCGAAATTAGGCATCATTTCTTGATTTATTGAATTAAGTGTAATAGTATAGAGTTTAGAGTTTGTTCATAGTGCAGAATAACAATAATTCAAAAATCAAGGAAATTTCAATCCTCTACTACATAACAGAATCTTTGCATTTACCTAAAATTTTGACAATTGGGTACACAACCATTTACCATTCTTTTCCATTGTTACCTATTTTTCCTTGATTAATTAATTTGAGAAAAGGACACACTACTAATATCACAATCAAAATTAAAAAACACACAAAAACCATATTAAAATCAAACAACAAACCATGATGGGCTTAAAAATATCAATTTGTTTGTATTAGATAGTGAGTGTTGATTTAAGAATGCACAATAATTAGTTCAAATAATTAATGTAGATTAAGACATGCTTAAATTCTTGATCCTCAATTAGACCCAAAAAAAAAAAAACATCATTATCATCCTCTCATTAATAATTCATAATTCTCAAACATTTTGGTATTGGGTCCCTACAACCAATGTAATCCCCATGCAATGTTGTTCAGCAAGCATGCTAAGCCAAAAAGCTTAAAGCATAAACCCACTAATAATAATTCATACCGTTAAAGATAAAAGTGCTTGTTTTTTTTTAAAAAAAAAAATATATATATAAAACAAAAGGCAAAATATTCATGAAATGAAGCCATGGCATGGCAGCTTTTGCTTTTAAAAGGTTTATTTTATTTTATTATTTTATTATTTTTTTTAGAAGATTATTAAGTTGTGTGATAGTTAACTCATAGTGCTTGCCCATTTGGAATCTATAAAAGTATTCTCCTTCCCCAACATTTACAGCTTAAAAGTCACCCATGTTGTATTTTCTTTCTTTGTTCACACAATCTTTATTATTCTATTAATCTTAATTGGCTAATTTAATATTTCATAGTGATTTATGTTCATATATCATTTCATGATACTAACTAAAAAAAGTGATTAGATAGTCACAAATTAAAAAATAAATTTTATTGTTACTTCAATTAAATTCTAATGATAAAAATGATTGCAATATACGAAAAATTATTTTTTTTTTCATATTAATATTAGAGTATTAGTTATATTCTTCATTTTAAAATTATAAAATTTCTCCATTTTAAACTATAAGTCAATTTGTTTAAAAAAATAAAATTATTTAATATTAAATATGTTAAAAATTTACATTATAATTATATTAATTATATCTTAAATTTATTTAAAAATTAAAATAATTTTTAGAAATCACTTAAAAAACATAAATAATATTGTATCTATGGTAGCAACAAAAATAATAATGATGTGGTCATGGTCCAAAATGAATGGTGGGTGACCAAATCCATTGATCATCATCATCATCTCTCGATCCCCTAGACTGTGCCTAGAGATTCTCACATTCTCATAAAATAAAAATACAAAAATATAAAAAAATAAAAAAAAATTATTTAAAAAAAGGATGGCTTTAGGTCTTTTACTCAATGGCCAAACTCAAGGAATGTTTGATTCCTCAATGTTTTAAACACTACATGCAAATTTTTATCCCATTACTTGAAAGTTGAAACACTATTTTTTATTTTTTAAAATTTTTTTTGTTCATTTTCCTCTTAAGCAAGGCACAATACATACTATAATAGTACATATGGATATAAACAAAAATCCCTTAATGCAATATACTTGTCTTGTTTCTTGAGTACATAGTACAAAGCTATGTTTTTTTTTTTTTTTTTTTGGCCAAGAACCCAATAAAAACCCATCTCTAGGCACCCATGTATAAGATGACTAAATGACTCACTAACCCATACAAAAGAATGAATTTTTGGTTTCATTGTATGCATACAAATGTATGCATTCTTTTAAGTGCACAGATAAATATCAAACTTTTAATGTGAAAATATTTTAAAATAAATTATATTATTACATTATTTAATATTAATATATATACAAATATTTTTAAACAAATGTTATTTTAGTAAGGATTGTCTCCCTTTTTTTTTTAATAAATGTTCCAATTTATTGAATAAAATTTTTAAATCATACTTCTTATTTTCAATGAGTTATATATCATATATCATAAAAGTGATAAATTAATAAAAATAAATTTATCTTTTTTATAAATTATTCATTACAAAAATATAAATTCTACTGATATTATTATAAATTATTATAGCAGGGGTATGTAATTATATATATATTTTAAAAATTGTAGATGTATATTTTTCTAAGCTATATACATGATTAACTTACAAATGGGGAATTTCCTGTTGTGTCCTTGATTAGAGAATATTTGTCTAGATTTTGCAAACTTTTGGTTCTTTTTAAGATTATGGCCAAAGCATATTACATATAAATAAATTCATTTCTAATTTCTTTAACATTACTGACTCGGTGACAGGCATGCTAGTCCTCTTTATGTAACAAAAAAAAAATGGTCTTTTTTTTTTTTTTTGTGCTTTGCTTGTGTCTGAACCTGACAAAAGATTTTGGTGAATGGGTTTCTGGCTTGAAAAGCTAGAAGTGGGTTCTAATCTAAAGGAATTTACATTAAACAAAAGTAACCCATTTATCAAAAGCTTGTTTCTTTGATATACAGAAGCAGAATTTGAAAGCATTTGTTTTTGTTTTTGGGGGGTATCTTTTTTCTTGCACATTCAACTTCAATGGCTGTGTGCAGAAGAGAAGTTGCTCTCTGTTTTGTTAGTTTGATATGGTTTTGGAGTACTGCAAATGGCTTGTTATCTCCTAAAGGTGTAAACTTTGAAGGTGGGTAACTGGAAATTTTGTTTCTTTTTTTGTCAAATTTTAAATCAAACTGTGTTTTTATAGTTTTCAGGAAACAAGGAAAGTGATGTTGGTAGTTTTTTTTTTCTTATTTCAGTACAAGCTTTAATGGGAATAAAAGCTTCTTTACATGATCCTCATGGGGTTCTTGATAATTGGGATGGAGATGCTGTTGATCCTTGCAGCTGGACTATGGTCACTTGTTCTCCTGAGAGTCTTGTCATTGGCCTGTAGGCATTTTTAACCAACTGCACTTTCTTAGAATTTAAAGTTTTGAAAATACTGAATCCAAGTTAAACATCCTATGTGAAATTAACTGGAAAAAAAGGCATTAAATGCCAGAGTTTTGATCTTTGAAGTTTCCGAAATGGTCTCATTGCAGGGGAACTCCAAGCCAGAATCTATCAGGCACTCTCTCTCCAAGCATTGGCAACTTGACAAACCTTCAAATTGTGTAAGTACCCACAATACAAATGGGCTGTTCCAGATGGGTAATTCTCTTTTTTTTTTTTTTTTTTGTTTGCTGTTATTGGATTTGATGTTTATAGTGTTTGCATATTGTTGCAGGCTCTTGCAGAACAATAATATAACAGGACCAATTCCTGCAGAGCTAGGGAGACTTACAAAGCTTCAAACACTTGACCTTTCCGACAACTTCTTTACTGGGGATGTTCCTTCTTCCCTAGGCCACTTGAGAAATCTTCAATACATGTAAGCACAAAATTTTCTGGACCAAAACATGAGACTGAAGAACTCTTACATATTTGGGAAATATCCCTCTTCTGGTTCTTAATTTTAATTGTTTAAACCTTGTATAGGAGGCTAAATAATAACACTCTGTCTGGAGATTTCCCAATGTCATTGGCTAACATGACCAGGCTTGTGTTTCTGTAAGTCTTATGACCCTAATCTTGTGTACCAATAGTTTATGTTTATGACAGCAACATGTCACTAATGAAGGTTTTGCCTGTGGATCTTCAGTGACTTGTCTTACAACAATCTGAGTGGCCCTGTACCCAGATTTCCTGCTAAAACATTCAGGTAAATCTCTCTTCCCTCTCGATCTCATTCTCAAAAACATAATTTGGACTCTCAAGCTTGGAACTTGAATTGTATCTTCACTGATGCAGCATTGTTGGAAACCCTCTAATCTGCCCAACTGGGTCTGAACCAGAATGCTTTGGAACAGCGTTAATGCCAATGTCCATGAACTTGAATAGCTCACAAAGTAAGGGCACTGCATTAAATTTTTTTCTCTACATTATTTGCTGTTTATAAGGTTTGGTTTGGAGTTGGGTTGATTCTGACTTTAATCTGTTTTGCAATTTAAGCAGCTTTGCCTTCAGGCAGACCAAGGAATCACAAAGCAGCTGCTGTGTTTGGCTCTATTGTTGGTTCTATCTCAGTCCTAATTCTTGTATTTGGATTTCTCCTATGGTGGAGGCAAAGACACAATCAGCCAACATTTTTCGATGTTAAGGGTGTGTACTAGATCACTATACTTCTCTTGAGGTATACTATCCAATGGCTAATAAATTAATCGCCTTATCAATCCTAAATTCCTTTGAAATAACAGACCGACACCACGAGGAAGTTTCTCTAGGAAACTTAAGGAGGTTCCAGTTTAGAGAACTTCAGGTAGCAACAAGCAACTTCAGCAGCAAGAACATTCTTGGAAAAGGAGGCTTTGGCAATGTGTACAAAGGGATTCTACATGATGGGTCTGTTGTTGCTGTTAAGAGGCTTAAAGATGGCAATGCTGCTGGAGGAGAGATTCAATTCCAAACTGAAGTTGAGATGATCAGCCTTGCAGTGCACCGAAACCTCCTTAGGTTATATGGATTTTGCATCACACCAACAGAAAGGCTATTAGTCTATCCATACATGTCCAATGGCAGTGTGGCTTCCCGTCTAAAAGGTAAGACATTGGCTTTCTATCTCAAAAATGGTTTTATATGTTAGTAGATGAGCTAATCCTGCATGAATTTTGACAGGGAAACCGGTTTTGGATTGGGGCACGAGGAAGAGAATTGCCTTGGGCGCTGCAAGAGGTCTATTATATCTTCACGAGCAGTGTGATCCAAAGATAATTCACAGAGATGTTAAGGCAGCAAACATATTGCTTGATGAATATTGTGAGGCAGTAGTAGGGGATTTTGGGTTGGCAAAGCTCTTAGATCACCAAGATTCACATGTCACAACAGCTGTGAGGGGCACAGTTGGGCATATAGCTCCAGAATATCTTTCCACAGGCCAATCCTCTGAGAAAACAGATGTTTTTGGATTTGGAATTCTGCTTCTTGAACTAATCACTGGCCAAAGAGCACTAGAATTTGGCAAGGCAGCTAACCAGAAAGGAGCCATGCTGGACTGGGTGAGCACAAACTCCATCTTTTGTGGTTGTATTTATCTCTCATAAACTTTCATTAAAGTTCGATAAAATTGAATGGCATTTGTTATGACTTATGATTTCAGGTAAAGAAAATTCATCAGGAGAAGAAGCTTGAAATGCTAGTAGATAAAGATCTAAAGGGTAACTACGACAGAATTGAGCTCGAGGAGATGGTACAAGTTGCTCTTCTGAGTACCCAATTCCTGCCAAGCCACAGACCAAAAATGTCTGAAGTAGTTAGAATGCTTGAAGGAGATGGGCTTGCAGAAAGATGGGAAGCTTCTCAAAGAGCAGAAGCAACCAAGTCGAAACCACATGAATTCTCTTCATCAGATCGATATTCTGATCTCACTGATGACTCTTCATTACTAGTCCAAGCAATGGAGCTTTCTGGTCCAAGGTGAATTCATTCAATTTTTTTTTTTCTTTTTTACATATATATTTACTTTTCAAAGAGACAGGATACTAGCTAGATGAGCAAATTTATAGGTGAAGTTGTTTTTGTAATAGTGCTATGATGATTGAAGGTTTTTTTTTTGGTTGTATAATAGGGTTATGCTCAAAACAATCAAATGCTTTTTATGTTTCCATTGAACTGTATAGATTTTGTTTTGGAAAACTGACAGTATTTAGAATGAAAATTCATGTATTTGTATTCCAATTGAGCTGAAATTTCTATGAGCAGTCTGGTGTAAATTATGATGTCATTTGCTCAAATCTTGTACTTTTAATTTTATGCTTGAGAACAAGTTTTCAGTGCATGAAATTAGTTATAGCTCCAAGGCATCTTAATTCTGAAAAACGCACATAGCTTGTTGCATCTTGGAAAAATCAGCAGCAGATGGCTAAAGACTGAAACACCAAAACAAACAATGGTCTGCTGCAAAAGCTACAATTCCCAACCAAAAAAAAGAGCAATCGAAGAGGAAACAGGACAGAGACCAGAGATCTCCAAGGCAAGATCCTGACTCAACAAACACAGCTCTAATCTACAGCCTATACAGAGCTATAACATAGCAAAAAGGTCGAAGGAATTTCAGACAGCTAACACAGCAAAACACTGGTTATGTGTATATATATATATATATACACACACACACACCCACAAACTTGCTAAACCTGAATGATGACACACACACACACACCCACACCCACAAACTTGCTAAACCTGAATGATGTAAGAGTTTGCATCCACATCATGTACATGTAAAAGAACAACAGTTACCAACGTTGGTTGGTCCAGTGGCAAGAAGTTCGGTTTCTCTTAAACAAGTTTGAACGTTATTATATATGGAGAACCACTATTTATGGGTCCATTCCGCTCGATCCAAATTACTTGAAGCTTTATAACTACTAAATACTGAATGTAATTATATAAGAAAAAAAAATAACAGTTCCACTTAGTGGTTCTCTAATAATAAAAGTTATCAAAAGTAACAGGAAAAACATCATCAGAAGAGTGATTAAAGCCCTGTTGATTCTACTGTTGATGATGACTCTACGCAACAAGATAATCCAAAACACTATAATTAAGGCTTACTTTAGCCTCCATATCAAACCAAGCCAACTCATACAAGACCATAGTCAGTCACAATCATCCTCATGCTTTGAATTGCTCTGAAGAAACTAAAGGGAGTCACTAAGTCCAAAAAAGGCTAGGTTCAAACCAATCCATATTGAAGCAAGAAAGTGAGTATATAAATAAAATAACTTGAGCCTTTTCGGTGGAAAGCAAATTCATTTGAGCATGTCATCCCATATTTCTTTTTTCTTTCTAATATGGGATTTGGTTCCTACTTAATATTCTGCTTCTTTGAGCCTCCATCATGTTTAATGGCAAAGTTGGTGCGCCTAACTCTGTCTAAGCAGCTGGTGTTACACCATATTCTTGATCATGGTTATGGACTGTTGGTAATTCAAGAATTGTAATTCCTGTCTGTCATCATCTTTCTTGCAATTCTTGAACAATTAAGTCCATCTTTTTTTAGATAGATAAATAGAAATAAAAGTTGTTTGTTTAGTACCATACTTGATATGAAAGATCCGAGCTATTGTCTCTTCCAAATGGGATGTCTTACCAAGATTTTTTTTACTATACTTCTTTTAAAATAAAAAAAAAATTATTCAGGAAAAGTAGTGGAACTAACAATCTCTTAGCAACCCTATTATAGCTTTATATACTAAGTTATTCTGATTATATGTATTTACTTGTTTGAAACTTTTTGTATAAAAAAATGGAGAGTTCTAAAATTTGAATTTAGAACATTATTTTTTTTAAAAAAAAAAACATCATTTGCAATTTCTACAATGGTAATTGCTAAGGTCTTCACACTAGTAAGTTAATTAGTAAGAAAGTTCATAAAATACTTCTCAGTTATTTGAATGAACAGAATTTTTTTTTTTAAGCTACCGCAATTTTTTTAATAGCAGGAATGATCTATTCAAACACTTTGTTCAATTATATGCTATGCTTAGATGAAAGAGATTAATTAGGCCATCAATTTGGATCAAAATTTTTAATTGACAACTTACTGGTTTAAAAAGACAATTAAAGAAAATTTCGAAATAATTTCTAACTATAGTTAGAAATTTTTGTACTTAAAATTTAATATTTGAAATAAAATGCTTGCAAACAAATGCAAGGTATATTTATTTTTTATAGGCAGCAAAGATGATATCAACAACTAAATTGATACCTCAAAGTCCAATTCAAGCACACCTTACACTCAACAGTTTGCTTAGGTTCTCTTGAATATTGCCTCTTAATGTTTTCAGGTATATATCAAGCTCCACACACACCCCATAGCTATATAACATATTTTTATATTCTTCTATAATTATATTATATTTCAAGTACATATCAAGCTTCACACACTCCATAAACTAAATTACATATTTTCATATTCTTTTATAATTATATTACATGTAAGTTTCAATAGAGAATGTACAAATTGAGAACTAGAAAGATTATGAAGTTCGCACTCGGCTGCATTGGCAATAAAAAATAAGCTGCAAAATGGAAAATGTGAAAAAGGATTCACCTCCTCCAACAGAAATCTTGGTGCAATGCTTCAAAATTTGGCAGCCACTCTACATGGCTCCAAATTTGACAACAATGGCACCTCTGTGTGCATTTTGGTGCTGACATCGTGTCCTAATCCAAATAATTTCTACTTTTTCGACGCTTATCACCCCACTGAAGCTGTATATTCTGTTGTAGCATCTCAATGAATCAACAATTAATCAGTTTCCATGACTAAGAATGACCTTGTCAAAATTTAATCATATATGACCTATATGTATAATTAAGATTGTCCTACAGATGTGATCAAATGGAACAAACAGAAGAGTAGCTAATTGTTGACACCAGAGAAAGACACCTATGTATAGCTGATGCACATAAAGAATTATCACTATGTTTTACAACAAAAGAGACCATCACGATGTACATACAAGATAATGTAATGCGATCATGTATTTTTTCTGTTGAATAATTGCACCACAAAAACCTGAAATGCCTTGAAAATGGAAAGCTTAAAGGATTATGCTTCTAAACTTCACATGTGCTGAAGCTCGATCAAGTTGCAGCAAAAATGATTCTGAAAACCCTTCACCAATGCCACTGTATTTGATAATTTTCATAGACTCCAGCACTGGCGAATGAGCTAGCAAAAGTTTTATGAATTCTAATTCAGTTCTTGTGCTAGAGATGCCATTAATCTTCACTACCTTTAAATGATTGAAAAAGAAGTCGCAGAGAGACTGTGCTGTGATAAAATCAGTAACAAATGTATTCACATCATGGGAAGGCTCAACCTATGCAGGACAACAAGATAAAAGTCATCTTTACAGCGTGTTAAATTCTTATGAAAGCATCAAACTGGTAAAAGTACATTTACTTCACTCTTAATCTGCTAATAGCTGTTTTGCTAAATGGCTTACCGTGATGAGAAGATCTGTCAAATTTGGGGAGCTTCTAAGAATAGAAACAGAAGCCGTGATGTCTCTCAGACAGGAGAATCTTATGTCTCTTAGATCAAGAGCCAAGAGACAGTTCAACAAGGTAGGAAGTCTTTGCGGCACATCACCGTTAGTGAGAAACTAGGAACAGATGTATGTAAATGTTTTGTATAAGATAATTTATTTATTCTAAGAAAATGACAGAAAACAATATAAATAGACAAATGAAAATCAAGTTTCAAGTAAAGAAAAAATACCTCAAGAAATTGACCTTGCAAACTTAGCCTGTTTATACTGTCTAGACACCCCAAAACTCTGGCTAAATTACAAACCTTTCCTTGCTCAAATCGCTGAGGTATGACCCATCCATACATAGGAATCATCCGGATATCTACATTAGCTAGATGCGGGCAATTTCCAAGACAGATATCTTCAAATTTAGAATATAATTTCAAGTACTTCAGATTTGGATTGTGGATCCTTACAAATGCTAAATGGTCAATGTCCAACAGTATCAATCTCTCAAGAACAGGGCAGTTGCAAATTAAATATTCAAGTGTGTCACTTACTATAAGAACTTGATTAAGCGTAAGGCTTTTAAGGCACTCCAATCCTTTGAAGAACGTAGGAAGCTTTAATATACATCCAAAAAGCTCCAAGCAACTGAGCTTTTGACAACAGAAAATGGAAGAAGGAAGCTTAAAACGCTTTACAAAACTGAAATCCTGGATAATTATTTCCTTAATACCTTTCTCTGTTAAAAATGTTATCCATTTATCTAAATCAGAATAGTTTGGACAGCAATAAGCAGCAAGCTTGAACTTCTCTATTGGACCACTATGATTGGATTGAATATTACTAATGATTGTCATTATCTGTACCCATCTGGTTGCTCCATTTGATGCAGAACTAGGGATGCATTTATCATTTAAAACAAACTGAGAAAGACCAACCCACTTATATCTCCATTTCCTTGATAAAACACTAGTCCTTGCAGCCTCTCTTAGAGGCAGATGAACTAGGATGCTGTCCAAAACATCCCATGGTAGGTCACTAATCCTATCTATCTTTATTTTGTTTTCCATCTCAATGGATTTGTTAAGTTTGCTTCTTCGCTCAAAGGCTTTCATCTGAGTTTAAATAGTCCCCTTTCAATATTTTAGAGCAAATTCTTCATAGAGGGAGCACACACCATCCTGCAAAATATAATAAGACTAATTGTGATCTTCCTTTCTCTTTTGGATAAAGAATACAATGTCAATCTATAAGAAGAAAGAAAGCACAACTTATGAGCTAGAAGAAGCAAAAAGAAAGGCAACTGAAAGACACCAGAGTCAGCCAAGAGCAGATGAAATTCACTCAAATACAGATGCTACTTCTTGATGACAGAGAGCTATGTCTATTTTCTAGTATGATGGCATGTTTTGTTTTGTGTAACTTTTCAGCCAAAAAAATTTCTCACCCAAGAGCAGTCGTAAATGTTCATCCAGGAAAAATAAATTCTGAACAGGTAAAAATATCATCTCTTCTAACTAAACTAACCAAAAGTCGGCACGCATGTCCAGCACTGAAAATGACTAACCAGTAACCAATCAACCCTGACGTTTTGTGGCATGATAAAAACACTAACAATTACAAATAGGTGTTATTAGCTCAAAACTCCTTAGAAATTGAACGCCAAATGCCATATTTAACAGATTATAGATACAAGAAATATGGATCCATATACAGCTGCTCTTCCATTATGCTCAATGAGAAGTCGCCAAAAGAATACTATGCTGTTAACTCACCATCCAGAATTTTAGGTAAACTGACTTAAAATTTGATGAATAGCTTATAAAACATATCATCTGATTGCATGCCTTCAAAGAGGGGAAAAAGTGATAGTTGCCGACCTTACATCAATCAGACACATGCAAGCCCATGTGTCTCACTCATCATCTATGCCTCAATAAACCATTTCAAGCTGATCATACAATTGACAAGTGATAATTAAGACACATTAAAAGTGATTGCAAGACAAAATCCTACAGCGATCACACAGGAAAACAAGCAACTTTCATTCTTGCAAAGGGCTAAAAAGAACATGTAAGATTCATGATCACTCAAGAATTGCACACTGAGCAAAACCCAGATCGAATTTCTCAAAAAGATCAAAACTTTGTTAACAGATTGTAGCATTAAAGAAAGAACACAAACTATACTTCGGAAAGAATTCAACACAACAATACTGATCAACCTTCATCAAGATCAAATTCAACACAATCACCTCAACAATGGCATGTATGTACATATATTGAAGAAAGTAAAATTACCGATTATAGAAGCCGATGGCGATCGGTGATCAGCTCAACTGCGGTGTGCATGAGTATGGGTCCACCATATGTCTGCACTCTATAAGACACCGCTTGAAGGCTTGAACCGATATGTCCTGTTTATTTATTTATTCTATTCTTATACGTGTCTTATTTATACAAATTATATTTGTAAAAGAAATACATATAATTTTGCATCATGACAATTTGAGGCATATAATTTTTTTGTGTTGACAAATCAACCCATATTTTACTTTTAGATATATTCCATTAAATTGTTATGCATTACTGATATGACATTCAATTATATTTTTAACTAATATTTTTAATAAAAAATTAATTAAATTAGTTAATTAAAATATTTAAATTAAAATCTTTTTATTTACTTTATTTATCTATCAAATTTTTACTAATATTTTATTAGAATAAGAAATTAAAATTTTCTATAGCATGTTAATATATTTAACTAAATATGCTTAATTAAAATTTTCAATTAAAATAATAGATTAATATGTAGAAAAAATCTAATTTTTAATAATTATAATATTAAGAATAATAATTTCAAATTTTTTTGTGTTCATTATGATTTATATTTAAATTTTATGTGCTTAATTTTCAAACACTTTTTAATTAAAATTTTTCTGTTTCTTGTTTGATAATTAAATTAAATTTTATTATATTAATAATATTTTAGCAACTAAAAATATTAAATTTTCTATTTTATTTTTTTTTATTTTTTTATTTTGATAGGATAAAATATTATTCTATATTCTATTTTTTGGGTAATATAAACTTTAAAGCATATGCATAATTTTAATAATATTATTTTAGTGACACTTAATAATTTTGATAGAAATTTAGAATTTTTATTGGTTTCAGCAACATTTATTTTTAAAATTATGAAAGTAAAAAGTGACAGAATCAAATATATGACAACTTAAGGGACTAAATTTATTTATCTTATTGAAATAGAGAGACTAAACTATAAAATATTTCATTTGTTAAGTTATAAATAAAAAATATCAATAAATGGATTAAAATATCAATAAAACTAAAAATTTTAAAGGAGTTATTTTTAAATAATAAATTAATTAATTAAATTAAAACTTAAAAAGGTATAAATTTTTTTTATTGATTTTTTATCTTTTACTCCATAAAAAGAAAATTTTAGAAAGAAAATATTTTTTTAGATTTTGCGCAATGTAATGTCCTTTTATTCATTTAAGCCTTTGATATTTTATAATATTTTTAGTTAATTATAAATTATGCTAAAGCTGGCAATTTGATATAGTTTCATAAATATATTTGTGTGCTAGAAAATCAAGGTACTTCTATATCTTTGTGAAAAAAAATGCTCTTTTAACCAAAAAAAAAAATTATATTTATTTTTAAATTTTAAATTTTTTATTTTTTTAGTCTTATAAATAAATAAATAATATTTATGTTAATTTTTTTAATAATTTAGAATGACAATAGGATTCGTTAAATTAATTTTAGTAATAGTACTTTTTTAGTAAAATAATTAGTTTTTTAACTTTTTGATGAGTTAGCTAATTAATTATGATATTATTTAATTTATAAAATCAAATTAAATATTAATTCAGTAAAATTAATGTACTAAATTTGAATTAAAATTTTTAAAAGAATATAAATAATAACTAAAAAAATATAAAAAATAACTAAAAATTTTTGGACTGAGCCCTCGCACTCATGAATTGGACCGTACCCAATGCACTCACACTTGGATTTTCAAAGCCCAATCTGCTAAGTGCGCAAACAGCAAAGTGCACAACTACTGTATATTTATTATTTTGGAATAAGTTGCAAATTGCACCCTTAACTTTACTCTCAAGTTTACATTAAATTTTTATATTTTTTTTTATCCTATTTGAATCTTAATCTTTAAAAATTTAATTATATTGGATATTTTTTAAAAAATTATTGCAATTAAATCCAAAAATCAAAATAAAATTTAACTTTAATGTTAATTGATAAAAATTAGTTTAAATAATAATGAGAATTGATGAAATTAGTTTCAAAATATATATTTATGAAATTTTTACTTTTTTAACATTTTATTTTTATAAAAATATATTTTTTAATTTTTAAAAATTAAAAAAAATTTCTATATACTTAAAAATTCAAAAAATTTAAAATTTAAGTAATATATATTTAAAAAATGAAAAATTTATACACACTTAATAATTTTTAAAAAATTTTGAAATTTTCTATAGATTTAAAAATTATTGAGTGCATAAAAATTTGTAATTCTTTTTCTTTAAATGTATATCACTTGGTTGTAAAATTTTTAAATTTTTTGATCTATAGAAAATATCCTTTAAGTTTTTTTTTTTAAATTTAAAAAAATTAACAAAATATATTTCTATAAATTTTTTTAAAAATTTTTAAAACTTCATAAATGTATATTTTGAAAATAATTTCATTAATTCTCATTGTTGTTCGGACTGATTTTTATTCATTAACATTAAAATTAAACTTTATTTTGATTTTTAGCACTTAATTATAACGATTCTTTAAAAAAGGTTAAATATAATTGAATTTTAAATATAAAGTTTCAAATGATAATATATATATATATATTATATATATATATATATATATAATGTAAATTTTGGAATAAAGTTGAAAGTCCAAATTGTACCTTATTCCTATTATTATTTAAACCACTATATATGGAATTTACTGTATTCTAATTAATTTAGTTCAACTTAAATAGTACTATAAAAAAATAAAAAATTTTAATAATTAATTTAATATAATTATACACTACATTCAAATTCAAAATATCGTTTAAATGAAAATAATTTATGTTGGTTAATTCAATATTTCAATGGTGATTGAGTATATATTGCAACAGACATTCAATTTATTATTATTATTATTATTATTAAGAGTAGATGTACTAAAGTACATCCAATTTAGAGCATGTCCATTGGTACTTGATAACTGGTTTCCGGGACTCCTGGGCTGAGCGTCCTGCAAAGTACTGAGCAGAGGGCAAGGTGAGAGGTGGGTGGAATCCCCACAAACACTCCGATGCCTAAGTTAGAGAATAGAAAATGGGTGGCTGAAAGATAGCTTGAGTATGTATGAATGAGATAAGATGTCCTCTAATGAGGGGTACATGGTGTTATATATAGTGATACTCAAACCTGGGAGGAATAGGAATCCTTATGGGAGAGTATTCCTACTTCAGTTAGGATTCCTCTTTGAGGTAGTTCCTTGGATGAATTTGTCTTCTCCTTTGTCCATATGTTCCTAATTAGGGGGGTGGATGACCCCTAATTAGGTGGGAACATTTTAGATGGTATCAAGAGTCCCCCCTTGGAGTATGCGGATATTTATGTCCGTCGCGTCTGAGTTAGATGCAGTGGTGCCTCTATACGGGTGATAAGATGCAAGTAAGCTGAGGTGGCCAGCCTTCATTGCAATAAGCAGAGCTTGGTGTCGAGTATTTTTGGTTGATTTGTTATCGAATCGTAATCTACAGAACTGGGGTATATACTTGGATCCTCAGTACTACGGAAGCGACCTGAGGGTGCTAGCTTCAATCACTGGACTATGTGAGCATCTTAAATGCTCGGCACAGGGGCGCGAGGCTTACATGCTCGGATCCTCAGTAGTACGGAAGCGACTTGAGGGTGCCAGCTTCAGTCACTGGACTTTATGTGAGCGAGACTTAGATGCTTAGCATAGGGGCATGAGGCTTACATGCTCGGATCCTCAGTACTACGGAAGCGACCTGAGGGTGCCAACTTCAGTCACTGGACTTTATGTGAGCGAGACTTAGATGCTCGGCACAGGGGCACGAGGCTTACAAGCTCGGATCCTCAATACTACGAAAGCGACCTGAGGGTGCCAGCTTCAGTCACTGGACTTTATATGGAATGGTCTGGGAGTGGTGCTTGGAGCGTTTCCCGATTCGCTTGATGGAGCGGCCCATTTGAAAATATGAGTGGGCTAATCACAGGGTGACTTCATTTCAACTCTGGTTGATGCGTTGTTTCGTGTGTCAGTGATTGAAACGCTCGTACAGCCGTCATCGCGACTCTTTGCCTAATGGGTTTTTTTATGCCCAATAGGCCCTTGGTAATCTAGGGAGGAGCGCAGTAATAATGGGGGCAGTTAATGGCGTGCTTCTAGGTTCTTCCATGTCTCTATAAATACTGTTGCGTTTGCTAACTGGCACATTTTGCTTTCTTTCGCTCTTTCATTCTGTTTTTGCTGCGTTTCTACTGCATCCACCATTTTTATTCCTTCCTGCCATAACTCTCGTTTGAGGTTGCCAGGTGATTCTTTCATCATTTCTTCCTTGTCTTTTTTTTGCCCCTCTCCTTTTTTGTCATTAGATTTTCGTTCCCTTCTTTGCTATGGCTCCTCGGGAAGAGATTAGCTCTGACCTCTTTGTGTCCAATGTAGATAGTGAATTGCTAGGGTGGTATCGGTGGCGGTTTTGCATCCCCGCCGATTACGCCCTTCACACCCTAGATAGAAGGTTTAGGGCCCATACTCCTATATCTGGGCTAAGTAGATTAGTGGTCTATTTCGACCAGTTAGAGGGGGGTCTGAAATTTCCCTTAGATCCTTTTATCAAGGATTTCCTTAATAGAAATAACATAGCGTCTGGTCAGCTTCATTCGAATAGTTATCAGATACTGACCGGGTTTATCCAATTGATGCATGAGGAGGGTAGGACTCCCGATCTAGACGTCCTTCGGTATCTGTACAGGCTGACTAGGAAGAAGGGAGAGCTGATGTTCTCCCTTTCGGCCGTACCAAACCATTCCCTTTTCGTGAAACTGCCGGATCTTCACAAGAAGTGGAGATACCATTTTTTTATTGTGGAGCATCAATCGGACTTCTTGGATGTCCGGAGGATATGGTCAGACGAGTGTCACAAAGTGACCCGTCCAGCGAAACTTTCTGATCCAGATACGAAGTTAGTTTTGCGACTACATCTAGACGGACTCGCTGAAGCTCGATCCGCAGAGGATGCATCCCAGAGATATCTATGGAGAGTCTGTCCAAGTCGCGACTATTGCTTTGGTATGATTTTTGTTTTGAGTTTTATTTTGTCTAACTAGTCTTATCTTTCCATCTGTAAATGGCTGACTTTTTTGATTTTGTGGGCGGGATTTCCCTAGTAGATGAGCCAACTATAGTGGAGGAGTGCCGGGATTATCCTTCTCCTCTAGCTGATGTTCCCGCTGCTCCGGAGGCTGTTCCTACCGACCCAAAGGGTAAAGCAACAATTGAAGACGAGCGGCCGGAGCGGATTGGACTACGAAAAAGGTGGCTAATCGAAGCAGAGTTAGATGCAGAGGGGCTGGATGAAGAGATTTATGTTCAACGGCCCCGACTATCTGGTTTTCCGGATATGCGTGGCTGGATATTGAAAAAGATGAAGCCCCCGAGCATCTCCAACAGTCAAGTACGGGATCAGTACGTCGAATCACTGCGGTTGCCAGGAGACATGCAGTGTTAGTCGAACGAGGGGCCAGACGGATTGCTCGATTCTATGATCGGCCAATCACTGGAGGTAATGAAGTTTCTGGTTTTTGATATAACTGTTTGTGGTGGGATTTTGGCTAAATTGTCTAATTGTTTTTGGTAGATGACCCAGGCCTTGCTGCTGGCTAAAGATCAGTACTTCTATTTGAAGAGCCAGTACAACTTGAAGGAGACGGAGGTGGGGACGATTACCATAGATTTTGAGAAAAAACTCGATAGCGCTAAAGCAGCTCTAGAGCACTGCCAGACAAGCTATGCGGAGGCTAAATCTGACACGAAGGTGAATCAGAAGAAGGTTTCCGAGCTGGAACATAGCCAGGCTCAGCTGACAAGGAGGATCGAGGAGCAGGATCTTCAGATTGCTGGACTTCATGAGAGGCTAGTTGAGCTTGAGAAATCTCATGCCAATGATAAGAAGGCATATCAGAGCATGGTAGGGGGGTTTCTTAAGGTGTACAGGGCAGAATGCAAAAGGATCCTGCTCTCCCAAGACTCAGGATTGGATCTGGGGGCTTTAGATCGGATAACCCCAACCGATCTGGCTAGGCTTGCTGTAGAGGATGACGCCCGTCAAAAGGCCGGTTCCTTTGCTATAAGGGAGTCTAAAGAGGTTGTTGTAACGGTTGGGTCTGGCGAGAATCCAGAGGATGCTAATGATGCTTCCCCCTCAGTTTCTGGGTCGGGGGGTCCAAGCGTAGAGATACTATAGTAGATAGGTTTTATGTATCATTTTTTTTTCAATCAGTTGTAAAGATATTATTTGATCAATAAAGATAGTTTTCATTGAATCAAATTATTTGCTCGTATACAAGATTACTGATAATATTTTCTGAGGGAGTCTGAGTTCCAGAACCTTGGTAGTTCTTTGCCTCCCCTCTCTCTTAGTTTATATGGCCCCTTTGTTGTGCATTCTGAGATCTGATATGGACCTTCCCAATTAGGACCTAACTTGCCAGTACCGGAGGTACCTTTACCTATATCTGCTCTTCTGAGTACCCAGTCACCTGTCTTGAAGTTCTCTGTTGCTTTACGCAGATGGTGGTACCGAGTTATCCTTTGTCAATGTGCCTCTACCGTTGCTGCCGCTTGTTCTCTTCATTCTTCTAGTAGTTAAGGCATATTCATGCATTGACGTTATTGACGGCATGGTCGAGGTCTTGGCTTCCTCGGTAACTCAGGGATCCCACCTCTATTGGAATTACTGCATCCATGCCGTAAGTTAGTCTGAACGGCGTTTCCCCAGTGGATGATCGGGGTGTGGTTCTGTATGCCCAGATTACATTGTTTAACTCTTTGACCCAGTTCCCTTTCTTATCATCGAGTCTTTTCTTCATCCCTTGCATGAGGATTCTATTTGTGACCTTAGTTTGTTCGTTCATCTACGGGTGAGCTACTGAGGTGAAGCACAGTTTTATACCAAGGTCTGAGCAGAAACTTCTGAATTTGTGGTTGTCAAACTGTTTGCCATTGTCTGTAATTAAGGTGTGGGGGATGCCGAATCTGCAAATGATTTCTTTCCAAAAAAAGTGTTGTATCCGGGCTTCCGTGATGGTTGGGACTGCTTCTACTTCTATCCATTTCGTGAAATGGTCAATGGCCACGATTAAGAACTTTTTCTGTTAGGTAGATAGAGGAAAAGGACCCAAGATGTCCATCCCCCATACGGCGAAAGGCCATGGGCTTCCAATGGGATGCAGAGGCCGAGAAGATTTATGGCAAAGCCGGGCGTGGTGCTGGCATTGGTGACATGATTGTGTTAGCTGCTGGGCATCCTTGGACATGGTAGGCCAGTAATATCCCTGGAGCAGGGCCTTTCTAGTGAGCAAATAGTGGGACTCGTGTGCACCACAAATTCCTTCATGGATTTCTCTTAGTATGTAATTTCCCTCCTCTGGGGAAACGCATTTCGACCAAGGGTGTGAGAGGGATTTTTAGTAGAGCTCCCCTCGGTGAACGGAATAGTGTGCTGTTTTGGCTTTGAGTTTCCGAGCTTGCAGCTTATCTTTCGGAAGTGTGCCATGTTCAAGATATTGGATGATGGGCTGTATCCATTCCGCGACTGCTTGTGTTCTAAAAATTTCATTATCCTCTGTGCTGGGATTGGTGAGTGATTCGGTAAAATCCATATCCCTAAATGCCTGACTGTTCTCGACTATGGATTTAGCAAGGTAATCGGCCTCATGGTTGTCTTCTCTGGGAATCTGAATGATATTCCATTGGCCTCCGTCTTGCTCAATGTGTTGCAAAAGTCGCCTGGCTTTATCTACATACTTGGCGATGCAGGCATCTTTGACTTGAAATGCTCCGCTGACTTGGTTGACTACTAGTTGGGAATTCGAGTGTATAATGAGGTGTTCGACCCTGACTTCCGCTGCTAGCTTCAACCCTGTAATGAGTGCTTTGTATTCAACCGCATTGTTGGTGGCGTTATACTCTATGTGGACTGCGTATTGAATATGAACTTTATGTGGTCCCCTGAGGATTATTCCTGCTCTGGAACCGTGGGCTGAGGATGCTCCATCGACATAGAGCTTCCATTCTGGCATTTTGGTCAGGGTTATATCTTTCGGAGCCATTTCTTGTACAAAATCTGCTAAGGCCTGTGCCTTCATCTGCTGTCGAGGTTCGTAATCAATGTCGAACTCGTCGAGTAAGACCGACCATTGCACTAGCCTGCCTGAAGTTTTTGGTCTCTATAATATTTTACGCAGTGGAAAATGGGATCAGACCACGATATGATGAGCTTGGAAGTAGTGACAAAGCTTTCGAGAAGTATGAAACACAGCTAAGGCTAACTTGTCTAGCACGGGGTATCGGACTTCGGGTCCTCGGAGCATCTTGCTGACATAGTATATAGGGCTTTGCTAGCTTCCCTCTTCCCTTATCAGTACTGAAGTGATGCATTCTTGGCCAACGGACAGGTATAAGTATAATGTCTCATTCGGTATTGGACGACTGATTAATGGTGGGGAAGATAAGAATCTTTTGATGTCTTCGAATGCTACTTGGCAATCAATGGACCACTGGAACTTGCCAAAACTTTTGAGAGCTCGAAATAATGGTAGACATCACCTAGCTGAGCAAGAAATAAAATGCCCCAGTGCGGTTATTCTTCCATTTAGCTTTTGTATATCCCGGATGCTCTTTGGTGCGGCCATGTTGAGTATGGCTTCCATTTTTTCTGGGTTGGCTTCAATGCCTTAGTGGGAAATCATGAACCCCACGAATTTGCCAGCTTGAACTCTGAAGATGCATTTATTAGGGTTCAACTTGATCCTGGATTGGCTTAGTAACTGGAGGACTTGATCTACGTCCGCTGGGTGGTCTTCAGAGTGTTTGCTTTTGATGATGATTTCATCCACATATACCTCCACACTGGTTCCAATCTGGCTCTGAAGGACTTGGTTCATCATTCTTTGGTATGTGGCTTCGGCATTTTTTAGTCCGAAGGGCATTATCTTGTAACAATACAGCCCTTCGTGTGTGATGAAAGATGTTTTCTCTTGGTCTTCTTTCTTCATGGGGATCTGGTGATAACCTTGGGCCGTATCCATGAAGCTATACAGGCCATGGCCAGCCATGGAATCGACGAGCTGATCAATCATTGGTAACGGGTAATTATCTTTGGGGCATGCCTGGTTGAGGTCGGTGTAGTCTACACACACTCTGTACTTCCCATTTGCTTTCTTGACGAGTACTATGTTTGCTACCCAGTCCAGGTGAGTAACCTCTTTAATGAATCCGGCTCCTAGAAGCTTCACTGTTTCCTCGGCAATGATCTTTTGTCTTTCGTAGGCGAAAGTTCTTTTCTTCTGTGCTACTGGCTTGGCCCCTGGTTTGATATTTAGGTTGTGACAGGCAACCCGCGGGTCCACGCCGATGATCTCGGAAGCTTGAGAAGCAAAATCTTCTGAATGTCTAATAAGGACGTTCCTTAATGTGTCTTTGATATTTTGATTAAGGGAATTACCGATTTTCATGGATTTTCCTCCTTTGATTTGCAATGTCTCCGTTTCTTCCACCGGTTGTGGATTAGCACCTTGCTTCTCAACTTCCCATGCTTCCAAATGGAAAGCTTCCACCAGAGATTTCATGGTCATCTGATAGCATTGTCTGGCCATCTGCTGATCTCCCCTGATAGTGAGGGTCCCCATTCCGACTGGGATTTTCATGGTTAATTGTCAGATGCTGGTGACTGCATCTGCTTCGTAAAGTGTCGGTCGCCCTATTATCCCATTATAGGCTAGTGGTATGTCTACCACGTTGAATGGGGTCCGAACGGTTTTCGTTTCCTCATCCTCTTGGTTTCCAAATTCTAGATCCAGATTGACAATCCTCAATGGTTGCACTGTTCCTCCATAAAAACTAGTGATGGGGTTCTGGATAGCAGTTAAGTTGGTGATGGAGCCGCCCATAGCTTTGTACGCATTCCAAGATAAAACATTGATAGCACTCCCATTATCGACCAATAGCCTTTTGACTCGATACTTATTTATGCATGCGGTTATCACCAGGGCATCACTGTGAGGGTGATGTATAGGCGAATTGTCTTCCGAGTTAAGAATGTTGTTGCTTTTACCGGGTATCGTTCTTCCTCTACTGCGTTTTAATCGTTTCCTGGTGTTTTCTCCTCCCACAATCATGTTGATCATTTCGATCGGTTCTTTCCTCACTTTCTTTGCCTCGACTTTGTCACGGTCATGGTCTTCCATGTTTTCGCGTCTCCTTGGTGCATCAGTGAAATTATCAAGCTTTCCCCGCTGCACTAGTTTTTCTATGGCACTCTTCAGTTCTCTGCAGCCTTCTGTGTTATGGCCGTATTCCCTGTGGTACTCGTAGTATTGGCTTCTATCATGAGTAAATCTCCGGCTTGGGCTGATTCTTTTGGCTGGCGTAATTTCCACTCCATTCTGCCTGACCCACATGAGGATCCTTGATCAAGAAGTGTTCAGGGGTGTATATCTATTTGCTTCCCTATCAAATCTGTCTGCTGGAACTCTGAAATTTATTTTTAGGAAGCTTACTCGTCTCTGCTTTGACCGTTCATCTCTAGTTGGTGGCCTATCTTCTTCCCGATGCATCTTCCTGTCCTCGTCCATTTTTATCATCCGGACCGCTATCGCCATTGCTTCGGTAAAGGTACTCGGTTCTTTAGTCATTAATTTATACTTTAGCTTGCCGAGTCTAGTGCCATTTTTTAAAGCTTCTATGGCGACTTCATCAACGAGGTGCTCAATCTGCATGGCTGTTTTGTTGAACCGATCGAGGTAACTCCGTAGAGACTCATTAGCTTCCTGCCGGCACACCCGGAGGTCGTTGATGTTTTTCACAGGAGGGATATTGGTGATAAATCTGATACGGAATTGCTCGGCTAAATCTTCAAAAGAAGTGACAGTATTCTCCGGAAGCCGATGAAACCATTTTTGGGCGCTTTTTGTGAGTGTACTTAGGAAGACTCTGCACATGATTCCATCGTTCATATTCTGGAGCAGCATCTTTGTTTGAAAAGCATATATGTGACTAATAGGGTCTCCTGTCCCATCATACTGATCGAGCTGTGGGATTCTAAACTTACTAGGAATCTCCTTTTGAATTATTCTGCTGACAAACGGAGTTCTGCTATCCATCACCCATTCTTCTTCCTTTCTAGGTTTAGTCCGGGCCTTGTTCATTGCTTCCTCAACCTTTTGTGCTAATTTTGAATCATCGAGAGCTAGGATGGACGAACTACACTCCCTTTCTGGTGCTTTACCCTTCCTTGTGCTTGTCCCTGGAGCCTGTCGGGGTGCTGCATTATCATTATTTGGAGCTGGTTCAGTATGCTCGCTCTGTATTATAGCGCTTAGCTGTTGTTGCATCAGGGTAATTTATGCCTGAATATTTTTTATCATGGCGTCTTTGCTTGCTTGGTCAAGGCCGAGTGTTTGGGTTACTGTGTTTAGGTTTGGAGTGGTTATTATTGGTGTTTCTAGTAGGCTTGGAAAAGGTATTGAGGGTATTGATCTATGGTGCTGCAGCAGAGCATAATGTGGGAGATCTGTTCCCAAGGACGGGTATCTCGAAGTGTTTTTCGGAGGTAAAGATGTATGGCCGGATGTGGCCCCAACAAGCTGCAAGGTGGGTGGTGGTATTATTACTGGGAAAGGGCTTGAAAGGTCAGTCGAAAGGATGGGTGCAGAAGGATTAGTGCCGCCCTTAGGAATTTAGGTCGGAGGTGGACTGAAAGTCATGGTGAAAGTGTCTTTAGCTTAGCAAGTGAATGAATGGCTTTTCCCAAGGAGTTTCCCACAGATGGCGCCACTTGATAACTGGTTTCCGGGACTCCTGGGCTGAGCGTCCTGCAAAGCACTGAGCAGAGGGCAAGGTGAGAGGTAGGGGAAATCCCCACAAACACTCCAATGCCTAAGTTAGAGAATAGAAAATGGGTGGCTGAAAGATAACTTGAGTATGTATGAATGAGATAAGATGTCCTCTAATGAGGGGTACATGGTGTTATATATAGTGATACTCAAACCTGGGAGGAATAGGAATCCTTATGGGAGAGTATTCCTACTTCAGTTAGGATTCCTCTTTGAGGTAGTTCCTTGGACGAATCTGTCTTCTCCTTTGTCCATGTGTTCCTAATTAGGGGGGTGGATGACCCATAATTAGGTGGGAACATTCTAGATGGTATCAGTACTTTTTTAAATAAAGAGCATATTTGAGCTAATAATGAATATTTTAAGAAATTTTTAAATATAAAGAGCAAATAATTTTATTTAAATCAAATGTACTCTTTATATTTTACTCTTTATTTTATTTATCCTAAAAGCATTTAATTTTAACATTTTTTTATTTATTGTGGGAAGAAAGAAAAAAAATTTTACAAGAAAAAAGCCAATAGAAAATAAGAATATGTAAAGAAAACAAATCGTATATTAATTAACCTATATATAGAAAGTGAATTTTGGTTCTTTATATATAAAGAGTCAAACTCATCATTTAGTTTTAAAGACAGGGTTGGAGTCCTTCTTTTACAATCAATTTTTATAATAAAAAGTTTAGATTAAATAAAAAGTGAGTTGGAGATACTCTAAGTAAGTTATAAATGGATACAATTAATAATTATTGCAACTTAATAATACAATTACAAATTAAAAATATAAATGGTTGTAGAAGTGTGCGGGAAAAAAAATAAAGAACAAAGGTAAATAGTAAAAAATAAACAGTAGACAAAATATTTATATGGAAAACTAGTCCTCAAATATACATATTTTAATATAATTATTAAGTAATTTTAATAAATTACAAATTAATAAAATATAAAAGCAAAAGTTTAGAAAGTTATTATAATTTATTTTAATTTTTTTATTAAAAGTACATATATATTTTTAATTTGTGTAGTAATAATAATAAATTAATAAATAAAAGAAAAAAAATAGAATATACTTGATAAGTTACACATTTTTATTTATGTTAAATAAAAATGTGTTTTTAATTGAATAAAAGATGAATATTTTAAATTAATTAAATTAAAAAACTTAATTTCTAATGAAAAAAGAGAGTAACATTTTAGATGTAATATAATTAAAGTGTTTTATATAGAATAAAAAATATGTATTTTAAAATAAGAATTTTTATAAAGAGAAAAAGGTAACTAAAAAGATTAAAAATAAAATATATTACTTTAATTTTATTTTCTTTAATATTTATTGCCATTATTTTTAAATATAATAGGATTTGCGTTGAGAACTATTAAATTATTATTGGTCTGTGTATAACAGTGCTTTAGTTAATAAAATTTTTAAAAGTAGAATTTCTATAGGTTTAGGAAAAATAATTGAGTGATTTAAGATAAAAAAAAATACATATTATATAAATATTTTTAGAATTTGAATAGTATTGAAATATATATATTAGTGTTTTAGTTAAAAAATTATATTAAAAAATTATAATAAATAAAAATCATGATATTTAATAGTTTGACATATTAACTTTTAGAATAAATATTCAAATATGAAGATAGATATTTGTCAAATTTTTTAACTTAATGACACACACATATATATATATATATATATATATATATATATATATACTAGTTTTTCATCACGTGCTTTACACATGATTTTAATTTGTTTGACTCATTATTATGGCATAAATATTTTTTATTTAGTTTTTTTATGTTTATTAGTTATTAAGAAGTAGGAATTTTAGAAATAATTTTTTTTGTAATTATTATATTTTAAATGTATTATATTAAAGTAAATTTAATATTAAATTTACTTTAATATAAAAAAGCTTTGTTTTTTTTTTTTACTAATTTAGGCATTAGGAACATAATGAGAAAGATGAATCCTTTTATTATTATTATTATTATTATTATTATTATTATTATTATTATTCCAGTTATGTAAATAAGCTATTAAGCTTATTATTAATTAACTAAATTTAAAATAAATATTAAAATTGAAAAACTGTTGTATAAAGAGTGTTTATTATTTTAAAAAAATTCATTTAATAATAATAATAATAATAATAATAATAATAATAATAATAATAATGTATATATTTTATAATACACTTCCTTATGAATAAAAAAATAGAGGGTTTACTTTGTTTTTGTTTTTGTTTCTTTTTTTTTTTTTTTAATTTTTGCAAAGCCAATACAAGAGAACTAACTTATATCTCCCATCTAATTAAATTGTGATCTAACTAAATTGTGATTAACATGGGGGAGTAAATTTAATGCCAGCATGATGTAGTTGAGTTACGTAAATTATATCATGGACAGGATGTCATGGACCCCTGTCCATGATATTATGTGTGCTTCTTAGATTTCACGCATGTCTTTTAAGCTTTAAGCTTTTTTTTTTTCCTCGCACTTTCTTTTTCTTGTGCATCTTGTTGTTCTTCTTATTTACCATCAATTGAAGGTTCATATAAAACCACATTGACCTAGAGTTGCCGGAATCTCCCCGGAGAGGAAGTTTCTATTAGCGACAAGGAAGAAAGATTTTTTCACTGAGATAGAGATTGTTGGGAGAACCGATGATTCGATTGGGTACAATGGAGAGCTCAGCTAAAGCAGAGAGCTTCCCAATTGCAGGATTGAGATGGATTGTTAGACTAGGCGAGCCAATTGTAGGGTCGCCAAGAATAAGAGTGATTACCTTGTGCTTCATAGGTAATTCTGAATTCTGAGATAACATGTTTTATTTTTCATTTCTGCACTTAAGACAAATAGATGGAATACTGAAGCACTCCTACAATGAACTAGTATGTAATTTGACATAAACATTTATAAAATTTGGGACAATAATGGGGTTGATTACTCTTAATTAACAGACAGAAATGTTGTTTAAATAGACCTACGCCCAATCTAAAGGCTTCTCAGCAGTGAACATGATGAATGATTGTTGCACTTTGCTTTGGAAATTGGTGTGGCCACATGACGTGCATAAGTCCTTAATCTCCTCTTTTGTGAAATAGTTATAACCACTCAAAACCCTCTGCCACACATATTAACAGCTTTATATACAACTTGAGGAACATATATGTAATAATTCTGATTTTTAAATTATTTTATTAAATAATAAGTTATACAGTGTTAATAAAATTTAAAAGTTATATTTTATTATTTTTTGATTAATATTTATTATTTTGTGTTTAATTATAATTTCTACATAAATGTTTATATCGAAACTTATTATTTTAGACAAATAATTTACATTATTTATATTTATTATTTTGGATAATATTATTTTAATAATATTTAATTTAGTAAATTATTATTTTAATGTTATTATTATTTTTAATAAATTATATTATCTGTATTGATATTTTATGTGTTAATATATATATATGCACATATATAAATTAGGGTTTATTATTTTAATTGTGTGTGTTATTTATTATTATGTGAGTCTATATATATATATATTAATGTATATACTTGTGGTAGAGATTAATACACATAAACATATTATATAATTATAATATATAGTATAATATATGCATACAATAAAAGGTGTGAAACAAAAACAGGACCCCTCTCCTTTCTTCCCCGCGACCCGACTTCCTTATCGTCACTGTGCCTCTCTGTTCAGCATGCTAGACTGCCTCCCGTCGCCACCAGCCACCGCCAACCTCTTCCTCCTTCTTCCCTCTTCCTCCCCGATATCGTCTAATAGCCAACAGCTCACCGGAGATGGCAGAAACAACAGTAGCAATTGGTGAAGCTTCTCACTGTTAGTCATTTTCTGGCCACCAAATTGAGCTTTTTCGGTGTCATATGATTGCTTAAGCTTTGAGGAGGTTGATCCCGAGCTTGGTTTTAGCTCTAACTTGATCTTTGGTGAGTTTTAGTTGATTTTTGATTTAAGCTTTAGGGTTTTTTCATTTTTTTTGGTTGATCTTGTGTGATTTGGATAATTTACCTTAACAAATGTTGTTCCTAGATGATTGATCTATATGAAAATATTTTTTTTTTTGATTTTTAGAATTTATTTGAAATTTTGTTAATTTTTATTATTTTATTATTATTTATCTAATTTTTGTAAATTAATTTATTTAATTATAAAATTTGTTGAATTGGTGTTATTATGAGTTAATGTTAAATTTAGAGTAAAGAAAATAATTTTTGAGAATATTGTGTAATTTTTAGGAATATTTATAGTTTATGTAAACATTGGATATTGAGTTAAATATGTATTTTCGTTGAATTTAAAGTTTAATTGTGTGTTTTAGTTGATATTAGAATGTTATTTGTTAATAAAGTAATTTTTATGAATTTTTATGGAATTTTATATAATTTATGTGTATTTTGAATTATTAGGTTAAATAAGTATTTTTGTTGAAATTATTGGTTAAATATGTGTTTTAGTTGATATTAGTATATTATATGTTGATTAAATAATTTTAATGATTTTATATAATTTTTGAGAAAGTTATTTAGTATATTGGATATTTTGTAGTATAGGGTTAAATATGTAATTTTGTTAAGATTATAGTTAAACATTATGTTTTAGTTGGTTTTATAATTATTTAAAGTATTAAAATGATTTTTACAAATTAATTATTATTTTTAACTAATTAATACTGTTTTTCAAAAATTATTTTCAAATAAAATATTATATATTATTTTGAAAATAAAATGGGTTTTAAACTAATTTTATTATATATTTAAACTATTTAAGCAATTAAATGTGAATTTTATTTTGTTAAGTTGAATAATTGTAAAAATTGAATTTTTATTAATATTATATAATGTTTGAGATTTTATTAGTTAATTGTGATAATTTTAGAATATTATGTAAATAATAAGTGTATTTATTATTTTGAGGCTAAATGTGTATTTTATTATTTTTGTGATGTTAAATTGTGATTTTAAATATAATTTACAATTTATGTTAATTTAATTGTAAAATGGGAATTTTATTCCATTTATGAATTTTTATTATTAAATATTATTTAAATTATATTTTTATATTTTAATTAGAAAATAAAGGTTTTAAATATTTTTATGGGTTTTTGATAACTTTTATTATTTTACTGTTTGATATTGTTGGGTTGTAAATTGTGAACCTTGGTTGGAAATTTGTGGAGTTTGGGATCCCAACCCAAGGTGTTGTGTTTTGCAATTTTAGAAGTGTGTTTTTTGTGCAAGGTTGACCTTACTTTTATAGGGAGATGTCCTTTTTACAAGGGAAACTTTGCCGAAATTTTGATAGATTTCTTGTAAAATGTGACAACTGGTCCAAGACTAGTTTTGAATTTTTGATTGAGTCTGTCTATAGTAATCCTAGAAGTGTAAAACTTAGAAGTTATTCTGATTATTGTTGTTATTTTATTTTCTAGCTGTGCTGAGACCGAAACCTATCAGATCAGGCCCGCTGAGTCTGTCTCGTGGAACGCAAATCAGTGAGTTATTATACTGTATATATATGTATTGCATATACGATGCATGACTTAAGATTTTCATTTTCATTATATGTTTTTAAAAAGTAATTTAATTTATAATATGATTTGATATATTTTCAGTTTATTTTTAGTATATTTTTTATGTATATATTTGCATATTTTCTATATACATTTACTTTATCTTTGGTATATTTAGGGTTTATTTTTTATATATGCATGTCATATTATTGATTTATACTTAAATTGTTTTTAAGTATATTTTTGATATATTTCCAAATAAATGCATGTTTTATTATTGATTTAAACCTAACATGTTTTAGTATATTATGTGTTTATTTTAGTATATTTCATGATTTATTTGAATTTATTTTACATATATATACTTGAAATATACTTAGTTTATTTTAAGTATATTTTTGGCATATATATGGTTTATTTTGCTAGTATGAATATCATTCTACATTATTTATTTTCTGGATGTATGATTTATTTTAAATGAAGGATATCAATAGAACGTGCTACCTAGTGGGCAGCACTAGAACCGAGTACGTACCAGTGCGATAGATTTAGGTTTGAGTGAGGAATTAATTGTGGTGATTATGATTGATTGATAATGATTTGATTGATTTGTGATGTGATTGATGGTGTGATTGTTAGAGCTCGGTTGACAAAGTATCTCGGGGTCAATTACACTGACAGTCAGACTGTTGGAGCTCGATCGACTTAGTGTCTCGGGGCTAGTCTATTGTCCAAAATAGAATAAGTGATTTACTTGGATTTAAGTGAGCCTGTATGGCTAGAGTGATGATATGATTGATTAAGGTTGCGATTAATATGGTTCTATTTGATCCTTCATGTATTAAAATAAATGTCTTCTGCATTTATTGTATTTATAAAAGTAGAGTTTGACATTTGTGTGAAATGCGTGTATATATATATGTATATATATTTCTATAAATGCCTGACTAGTTATGGTTTATATTGCATGTATATATAGTATAATAATTCACTCAGTGAGGTTTGACCCTCCTCAATTCTTTTTTTCAGGAGATCTTATATTGTCAGATCTTAGTAGTAGAATTTTTCGTCTGTATTCTTCCGTCCTGGCTATTTTATTTAAATGTATATTTTGAATTCTGATTTATATTTTAGAAATTGCAGTAGTAATATTATTGTATCATAAGAGTATTATTTTGTTTGATATTTTATACTTAGAGAGTTGTATTTGAACATTGTATGAATCAATTTATTTATGAAAGGATATTAAATATCTATTTTTATATATCAATTTAAAAAATTTTAATTCAGTTGTACTTTTTATTTATTTATTGCATGTTTTTATTTTTTTAAACTTGCTACAAGTTCCGAATTTGAAAGAATTCCCATTCCTTAGCGCCGATCATGACTTCTAGTTTTGGATCGTGACAATAACCATGGGCAGTTGATATGTTTATTATTTTCGTATTTTAGAGTTGAATTTTAATAAATTCTAAATAAGGAATAAATTAATTTAAGTAATTTTTGGGTTTAATTAGGAAATTTTGTATGAGTTATTATTTATTTAGGATTCTTATTATTTATTGTATATTTTGGAAGTTTTATTTAAAATTTAATTAGTTTTTATGATTTATGTCTAGTGGATTCTAGTATACTTTAAGAGTTGATAAATTTTTACAAAGACATGGCATGCACACGCCGTGTGATAAAGCAACAAAAGAGGAAAGCCATGACCAAGCCACGTCCAAGCCACGCATGAGCCATGAAGAAGCCATCTACACTTAATGTCAACAAAAGCAATGACACGACATACACATGTTGTGCAAGTGAAGAATTATGACTAAGAATGACGCACGACTAATGAACCTGTATGTGTTAGATGTTGTGCTATATGCTAAGTAAATTTGCAATTCTATTTGAGTGAAGCACGACTGTGCTTTAAAGTCGTGTCTTAAAGGTAAAATTTTCTTATTTTGAAAGTTAGAAGGAATTAGAAATCAAAGAGGACTCTTTTCATACCCTAGCACTATATAAGGAATGAAAAATTTTTTAAAGGGAGAGACAGAGAGAAAAGGGGGTGGCCAGACAGGAATCAACGAAGACTAAGAGTTTATTTTTATTTTATTTTCTATCTTTATCTTCTTGTTTTCTTGACTTTGATTATGGATTTCATCATAGCCATGTGTGGCTAAGTTTTATTGTAGAGTCTTGGTTAGGAGTAGGTATTTCATAACATGATTTGAACACAAGTTTTTATATTTAATTTATATTTCAGTTAATTCTTTGTGTTGCAATATTTATCTTGTTATTATTCCAAGCCTGTTTTATTACATGTTTATGGACGAATTGGCCAACGAGAGTTAGAATAATTCATTAGCTTAAGACACTTAGAACTTAGATCACTCGACCACGAGTGTAGGTGAGCTCTTTGGGGAACCATGATAGTAGACAGAGGTCTACGGTGGTAAATTAATAATTGTTAAGGAATTTAATGAGTTTTGATTAACTTCTTAATCACGAGAGTAGGTTAAAATTTAATCTTAACATGCTTAATTAAACTTGAAAGAGTCTTTAGGTATTTTAGAGCAATTACCCTTAATTGAAATCAATGTCTTTTGTTTGTTAATGTGTTCATGATTGGATTGGAATAATATAACTAAACTTAGGCTCTATGTTTACAAATATTTGATTTTACTTTTAATTAAATTTTTGTTATTTAGATTTTTAAACCTTGCTAAATTATTCAATTTACTAGTTGATATCATAGGTTAAAATTATCAATAATAAATATACAGTCTCTAAGGGAATGATATCTTTTTACTACAACCACAACCATGCGCTTTCAGGTTTAAAATGCAACAAGTTTTTGGCGCTGTTGCTGGGGATTGGCAATATTGATATTAATTTAATTTTTTCTTTTTTTAGACTAGTATTTTTTTAATTTTAATTTAATTTGCTAATTGATTCTTCAGGTAACTTTTACAGTTTATGAACACTCAATCCAAGGGGACGAACTTAGAAAAGATCAACCCTGAAATCGAGAAAAAGTGCAAACAAAACCAAAAGGAAAAGTGTGAAAAAGACAAGTAAAAGATGGCTGAAGATTAAGGACCACCACCTCTAAGTAGGAATCGTGCTCTTTAAGAGTATACAATGCCCAATCGAGGAGATACCCATAACAATATTGTCAGGCCAATTGTTCACGCCAACACATTTGAGATCAAGCTTGCAATAATCCAGATGATCTCATAATTCCAGTTTGGAGGTCTCCCAAGTGAGGATCCTAATGCTCATCTAGCCTAATTTTTTAAGATCTATGACACATTCAAGATGAATGGGGTTAGTTTTGATGCGATAAAGCTTAGTTATTCCTTTTCTCTCTACAGGATAAGGCTAAGCTATGACTGCACTCTTTAGCGCCATAGTTAATCACTTCATGGGATACGCTATCAAGGACATTCTTGGGCAAATATTTCTCGCCAAGCAACATAATAAAATTCAGGCAAGAGATTACAAGTTTCACCAAACATCATGGTGAATCCTTATATGAAGCATGGGAGCAGTTTAGGATTTACAACATCAATATCCTCATTATGGAGTTCTACAGTGGCTGCTCATTCAAACCTTTTACCAAGGCATGACAGAACCAATAAGGATCACTATTGATGCAACTGCCCAAGGCTTATTCATGTGTAAGATGCCTGAGGATGCTTATAATCTTCTTGAGACTATGGCATCCAATAACTACCAATGGCATAGCAAAAGAAGTGCTCTAAAGAAAGTTATAGGAATGCATGAAGTGGATAGTTGGAATCTCCTTAATGCAAAGATTGGTTTGCTTACTAAAAAGTTAGAGGCATCCACTAAAATCTTTAATCCCATGGTTGTTTATTCCTATGAGAATTGTGGAGGAGGACATTCAACCCTAGAGTGTCAGGAAAGTTTTTCTTAAGATCCCTCTATTGAGTAGTTAAATGCATTCAATAATTTCCAAAGGAATCAAAGCAATCCCTACTCGGACATATATAATCCAGGTTGGCATAACCATCCTAATTTTTCATGGTCAAATCAAGGAAGAGCACCTAACACCAACCAAGGATTTAAGTAGCCACCCCTAGGTTTCCTACACTTCCATCAATAACAAGAAAGTAAGCCCAATCTAGAAAGTATGATGGAGAAATTCTTGAAGGACTAAGAGGAGTAAAAGGAAGCCATAAAGAATCTAACTTCTTAAATGAGCCAACTTTTTGCTCATAACAAGATGTTAGAAAATCAAATTGCATCCTAAGCCTCAAGCTCAAGATAAAGTGGCATGTTGCCTAGTCAATCCGAGCACCCTAAAGAATAAGCAAAGGCAATAATGCTTAGGAGTGGAAAGCAATTACTTGAGGTTGAGACTAAAAGGCAAGACAAAGTAATTAATCAAGACACTTATGTGGAAAACCCAAGAATTGAGATGATTGAGGAAAAGAAGGAAGATAAAAAGGAGACAACTCTCAAGACTCTACTCCTACCTTTCCCTTAAAGGTAATAAAAATCTAAATTGGATAAGCAATTTGAAAAGTTCATGAAGTATTCCAACAACTCAAGCTCAACATACCTCTTTTGGATGTCATCACCACCATGCCTGCCTACTCTAAATTTCTTAAGGATATCATATCATGCAAACATAAGTAGGAAGATTATGAGACCATTCCCATTAGTGAGGAGTGTAGTGCTATAATTCAGAATAAGCTTCCACAAAAGTTTAAGAATCCAGGGAGTATCACCATTCCTTGCACCATTAGGAATGAATTTATTGGTAAGTCTTTATATGATTTAGGTGCAAGCGTAAGCATAATACCTTTGTCTTTTTGTAGGTGCTTAAATATCAGTGAACCTTAACCAATGACAGTGTCATTATAACTTACAAATAGGTCCATTATTTATCCTTATGGAATTCTTGAAGATGTACCCATCAAGGTTGGAGATTACTATATGCCAGACAATTTTTTCATTCTTGAGATGGAAGAAGACAATCAAATTCCCATAATTTTAGGGCATTCTTTCCTTGACACTACTGGTGCAATCATAGATGTCAAGAGAGGTAAAACCTTGCTTGAAATTAGAGATGACTAAGTGGAGTTTGACATATTCAAGATGGTGAAGCAAACCCCAATAAATTGGGGTCATGTTTTCATATATATGCAATAGAGACTTATGTGCAAAGAGTCTTAGAAAAATAACTCACTTAAGACCATCTTGAAGCTTGTTTAGTCCATGATGCAAAAGAGGATGATACAACTCAAAAAGTGGTAATTTATAATTATTTTCTCAAAGCTAATCATGCGCTCAACAAAGTGAAATCAACGAGGTATGAGCCTTTACCCTCTAATATCAATTGTGTTAGCATCATGAAGCAAGAAAGTGTACCTAAGGTAGAACTCAAAACTCTTCCTTTATCTTTGAGGTATGCTTTTCTTGGCCTTAATTCTACTTACCTAATTATTATAAATATTGAATTAAATGATGAACAAGTTAACAAGTTACTTAGGAGAGTTAGGCCTCATAAACAAAATCATAGGCTACATTATAGATGACCTTAAAGGGATTAGTCCTTTTATTTGCATGCATATGATTCATATGGAGGAGGGTTTCAAACCTTCCATCAAGAACCAAAGAAGATTAAACTCTAACATGAAGGAGGTTGTAAAGAAGGAAATAACAAAGTTGCTTGATGCAAGGATCATCTATCCTATTTCGGATAGTAATTGGGTTAGCCCTATTCATGTTGTCCCTAAGAAAGGGGGTATGAATGTAGTGAAGAATGAAAACAATGAATTAATTCCTTCTAGGACTTTCACAGGTTGGCACATGTACATCGACTATAGGAAATTGAATAAAGCCACCCGGAAAGATCACTTTCCTTTACCGTTCATTAACCAACTTTTGGAAAGACTTGCAAATCATTCATTCTTCTGCTATTTAGATGGTTATTCAGGTTTCTTCCAGATTCCTATCCATCTTGATGACTAGGAGGAAACCACATTAACATGTCCTTATGGAATGTATGCATATAGGAGAATGCCTTTTGGGTTATGTAATGCACCTGCTACTTTTCAAAGATGTATAATGTCTATATTCTCTGATTTTGTTGAGGACATAATGGAGGTTTTTATGGATGATTTTTTCGTGTATGGTTCATTATTTGATGCATGTTTAGATAACCTTTTTAAAGTATTACAGTGTTATGAGGAGACTAATTTAGTGCTAAATTGGGAGAAGTGTCATTTTATGGTAACCAAAGGAGTAGTGCTTGGACATATCGTGTTTGAGAACAAAATTGAATTTGATAAAGCTAAGATTGAAATGATCAAAAGACTTCCTCTTCCAACCTCTGCCAAAGGAATAAGAAGTTTCCTTGGCCATTCTAGATTTTATCATCGATTTATTAAGGATTTTTCCAAAATTGCAAAACCTTTGACTAATTTGCTTGCTAAAGATGTCCCTTTCGAATTTAATGATGCCTGCCTTGCTAAAGATGTCCCTTTTGAAGGGGCCCTGATCACAACACTTATATTGCAATCTTCGGATTGGAGTCTCCCATTCAAAATTATGTGTGATGCAAGTGACTATACTATTGGGGTTGTATTGGGACAAAGAAAAGAGAAACAGGCCCATGCCATCTACTACATCAGTCATACTTTTGATGAAGCTCAAATCAACTATGCAACAACTGAAAAGGAACTCTTAGTAGTGGTGCATGAAATGGAAAAATTTCATTCTTATTTGGTTGGAAGCAAGGTGATTATTTACATTGATCATTCAACCCTCAAATACCTCCTAGTGAAGAAGGATGCCAAGGCAAGAATCATTTATTGGATCCTTTTATTACAAGAATTTGATTTGGCGATATGAGATTGTAAAGGGACAGAAAATTCAATAGCAGATTACCTATCTCGCCTTGAACACACTCTAAATTTAAATCCTTTCTCTATTTTTGATGAATTTCTAGGCGATCAACTTATGAAAATTCAAAAAAGTAATCCTTGATATGCTGATTTTGTTAATTACTTAGCATGTGGAGTTCTCCCTCTGGATTTAGACTACCACCAAAAGAAGAAATGCTTTTAGGATGTGAAGCACTATTTTTAGGATGAGCCCTACATTTATAAAAGTTGTGGAGATGAGATAATAAGGAGGTGCATTCCAGCTAAAGAAGTATTAAATGTTCTCACTCATTGTCATTCTCTTGAGTGTCGGGGACATGCAAGTTCAACTAAGACAGCTGCTAAGGGCTTCAAAGTGGTTTCTTCTAGCCTTCTCTTTTTAAAGATGCAAGAGAGTTCATGCTTAAGTGTGATCATTGTCAAAGAATAGGAAACATAGGTCATTATAATGAAATGCCACTCACAAATAGCATGGAGATTGAGCTTTTCGATGTATGTGGGATTGACTTTATGGGGCCATTCTTAAGCTCCTTTAGAAACAAATACATTTTGGATGGAGTTGATTACATGTCTAAATTAGTTGAAGCAATTGCCTCACTAAGCAATGATGCCAAAGTGGTCACCAAGTTCCTTCATACAAATATCTTCACTCATTTTGGGACTCCACGAGTTATCATTAATGATGGCGGTTCTCACTTTTGCAATCGCCAATTTGAGAATCTCCTTACAAAATGTAGAGTGAAACACAAAGTGGCCATACCCTACCATCCCCAAACTAGTGGACAAATGGAAATCTCAAACATAGAGCTGAAGAATATACTGGAGAAGATGGTTAATGCCTCAAGAAAGGATTGGTCTATTTGGTTGGATGATGCACTATGGGTATACCGAACAGCTTTCAAAACTCCAATTAGAACTTTACCATTTCAATTGGTTTTTAAAAAATCATGTCATCTCTTGATTGAGTTAGAACATAAAGCATTATGGGCTACAAAGTTTCTAAATTTTGATTTAGTAAAAGCTGGTGCAAAAAGGCTCCTTTAGTTGAACAAACTTGAAGAGTTTCGTATTAATACCTATGAGAATGCTAAAATTTATAAGGAAAGAACCAAAAGGTGGCGTGATAAACATTTTCAGAAGAGAGAGTTTTAAGAAGGGGATTTAGTATTGCTTTTCAACTCTAAACTAAAGCTATTCCTAGGGAAACTCAAGTCTTGATGTTTTGGACCTTTTAGAATCAAGCAAATCTTCCCTCATGGAGTAGTAGAGCTTTCCAATAAGGCAAATGAAACCTTCAAAGTTAAAGGGCAACACCTCAAGCCCTACTTTATAGAGGAAGCTCACTTAAAAAGTGTCTTTTGTACACTTGTAGATCTAGCTTGAGTTCATCATAGAATGGTCAAGCTAATGGCCCTAAATTAGTGCTATTGGGAGGCAACCCAATCATTTTTTTTTACTTACTTACTTTCCTTTTGTTTTAGTCTTTCCTCCCTTTTATTTTTTTATATGTTAATTAATTTACTTAACTTCTTCCATATGATCAAGAATACAATCGTCACAAAGAGCCACCACTTCAAGGAGCACATTTGTATAGTCACATGGAGATTTACACGACTGTGTAGTAGGTCATGTCAAGGTACGCAACTTTAACCTAAAATAGATAAGTTTTTATGCGCGCTGCACGACATGTTGACATGACATTTTCATACCGTGTCTAAAAATTTTGAAAGACATAGAATGTGTCACAGCTTCATCACATGACATCACTATGCCGTGCCAAATCTTCAAATCTACTTTCAGACTGTTACATAACATTCTCACACGGCATCACTATGTCGTGTCTAACATTGAGCATTCACATGGCATCCAACATACTATGGTATTTCCTTTAACATGTCATGTCGCACACCATGAAAAGCATAACATAATGCCATGCTACCATATTAAAGCACAATAACAATGACACGACATTATATTATGTCATCAAGCCTTAACACGGTAAGAATAACACGGCATGATGTCGTGTCATGACACACTTAGCACAGCATGGACATGTCGTGCTATCCTCCCTCCATGCCATCTTTGAAATTCATAATTCATCTAGTATATGACATGGAATGGAAACACGCTATGCATATTGTGTCAGTCGCTACACAACATGGTCTCTAAGCATGATTTAAAAGGCCATTCCATTCAATTCCACCTGTAGCATTACCCAACACGATTTTCCCAAATTATGTTCCTAAAATTGTGTTCCCAACCCTTTATATAAACACCCACTTCTCTAAACCTAGCCCCATTCCAAATTTTTTTCCTTTTGCCACTCTCTTTCTCCTATACCATTCTTTCCCTTCTCTCATTTTCTTTGACTTGATCACCCACTCTTCTTCCCTATTTCTTCCCTCTAAGTACTACACTATTTATTTTCCTTTTCATTCTTTATATTCTCTTTACATGGGGAAATCCAAGGCATCTGGGATGATACCATCAACATCCAAGAAGTGGACCCGTACTATATCTTCCCCTTCACTATCTCGCCCCTAATGAAGGAGTGTGACACCACCCACCGCCCCAACTTCCTCACACTGTGATTAGGGGAGCCAATTTGGTATGTCTTACCCCCTTCTTTGTTTTAAAAATCTTGATTTTAAAAACGCATGTGCTACCCTATTCCCCTTCCTTGTCCACCTTTTTTATCACATTATGTTAAGGGATCTTGCTACTGTAGGCTTGAATGAATTTGTATTAGGCATGATTGATAACTCTAAGTTGGAAGATTTTGTGAGAATTGAGGAACGTATGTTTCATGAGTTAGTCTTGGAGTTTTTATCCACTTTCTTATTCAATTCCAGTAACCCTGTTGATTTTAATAAGAAAAATGTAGTGCTATTTTAATTAGGGGGCAAACGATTCTCTTTCTCTTTGAATGAATTTGCTATGCACTGTGGTTTCTATAATATTGTGTATGTCACTAGTGGTGCACTTGATAGCGCACACTGTCTCTTTAAAACCGTAAACTTGTCATGACCCAATATAGGGGCCATGATCAGCGCTAGGGAACGGGAATTCTTTTGAATCCAGAACCCATAGCAAGCCTTAAAATAAAATAAAAGCATGCAATAATAATAATAACATAAATAAAATATTTTACAGCGAAAATAAAACTCATAATTAAAATAAGTATAATCCACTAACTCGTTTAAATAAACAAGCTCATCTCATATATATAAATAATCCTTAAATACAATCTCAGTTCAAATCTTTAGAATACAAATCTTATACAATCATAGTACATAAATCTCACGACTTGACTATAACTACTGCAGTGTCTAGAATATAAAATAAAATCAAGTAAGCAGTTTACATAGTAAAGCTGGGGCGGAAGAAATCTGACGTATAGGTATGCTACTGAAGTTTAAAGACGTATACTCTCATGAAAAATAATCAACGGAGGGGAGTTAGACCTCACTGAGTGAATTGTTATAATACATATACATGCATAGCTAAATGACAAATGCACACATTCAATAGTATATATAATAAATATATATACAGGCAAAATCACACAGATGCAGCAAAATCATTTTATATAAATATTAAGAAATACATCCGTATATGAAGGATCAAATAGAACCCTAGAAAATCGCAACCTCAAAACAGTGTTAGACAAAACTCTAGCCATACAAGCTCACTTATTCCAAAAAACCATTTGGACAGTAGACTGGCCTCGAGACACTAAGTCAATCGAGCTCCAGCAGTCTGACTGTCAGTGTGATTGGCCCCGAGACACTTGGTCAACCGAGCTCCAGTAATCACACTCTCAAATCACATCTCACATCAAATAAATCAATCCGATCAATATCCACAAATAGGTTAGCAATAAAGCCTAAATGCTATCGGTGTACCGGTACGTACTCGGTCCTAGTGCTGCCCACTAGGTAGCAAGTTCTATTGATATCCTTCATTAGTATATAAAACATACATTCATAAAATCAATGATGCATGATATTAAATAAAATAGCAATATAAGCCATATATATACTAGAAATATACCAAAAGTAAACCAAGTATATTCCCAGTATATATATGTCAATAAAATTCAATTTAACTATAAAAGAAACTAGAAGTAAACCATAAATATACTTAAAAACATTTCAAGTATAAATCATTAATAAAACATGCATATAATTTAAAATATACCAAAAATAAACCTAAGCAATTATTAAACCATATATGCATATTTTATACAAATAAAACATACATTTCTAAAAACATGCATCCTAGAACACGTATATATAAGATAACAACTCACAGTTATTGCGCTCCTTGAGACGAGTCTGATGGGCTTGGTCCACTAGTCCTCGGTCTCAGTGCAACTAAACAAACAAATGACGATAGGAAATCAGAATAAATCTAACGGAAGTTCTAAAGACTCGATCTAGAATCTTAAACATAGAATTAGAATAGGAATTCAATCGGACATCACGTCTTACAAGAATTCTACCAAAAATCCGGCAGAACCTCCCCTATAAAATGCACATCTCTCTACTCAAAGAATAGAGCCGGTCCTGTAAAGAAATACACTTCAAGAATAAACACAATTCAAAATCCCTCGGTCGGACTCCAAACTACAATTCACCGACCGAGGTCCACAATTCATGAAATAATATAGAACACATGAAAAATACCAAAAATGCCATTCAATACTCAAAATATAGCAATTTAGATATTTAAACGCTATAAATAATTATTTTACCGATACATGCATAAAAATCCTAATTTTTAAATAAAATATTATTAAAAATCGGTAATTCTCAATAAATTCATAAATATTGACCAAAATACATTTTATAAATCCAAATTGCATAATTAACCCTAAAACTTACTAAAAATCAATAAAAACTCATTTGTTTAGAAAAAATCGTATATTATATATAATTTAAAAATAATTTACGAAAAGTAGTTTTAATTAGTTCAAAATACTAAATAATTTGTAGAAATCATTTTTATACCTCAAATAACTATTAAAACCAATTTAATTATATTTTTAGCTAATTTAGTGCTAAATTACCAAAATACCCCTAGTATATATAAATTCACTATAAATGTTCAAAAATTCAACAAAAATAGTATAATTACTCAAAAATAAATTTCTCAACATATAATTCAATAATATCAATAAATATACTCAATTAACCAATTAATTTTACTAAAACACATAATTAACCTAATTTTCCCAAAGTTACATAAACTAAATAAATTCAAAATAAATATATAAAATTCACAAAAATTAAAAATAAATTTCTAAAATTCATTTTAACACCTATAAACACCATAAAACACAATTTCATAATTTATTTAATTAATTTTCAAAAATTAGAAAATATTAATAAAATAATAAAAAATTCACAAAAATCAAATAATTTCCAAAAATTTCACAAAAATTCACAGAGCTAGATTAAGCTACTAGGATCAATGTTTATGAAGGAATATTGTATGAATCATTCAAATCAAAGCTCAAAAAAATTAAAAACCCTAAATGGCCAAAAATGTAAAATCAAAACCTAGAGAAATCTAGACCATTTCAAGTGAAACGAAGCTTGGAAATGAACTCATCGAAGCTTGAGGAGAATATAGAGACCGATGGCATTCAAAATGGTGGTTGGATGAAGGAGAACGAAGTTGGTGTTGATTCTCGGATTTCCAGCCAAACCACGACCAAACAACGCCTTAAATGGAGGCTACAGGTGGCGGAGGAAGCTTATGAGGGTGGTGGTTGGCTGGGAGGTACACCGACGATAATGGTGGAGCTTGGCAGTGGCGGTGATGGTGGTGAGGGGCGTCGGGAGCTTGAAGGGAAGTGGATGGCATTGATTGTAAATTTGACAAACTTTTTTTTTATATATATACATATAAATTTAACTTTAATTATTATAATATATTATAATTATTATAATATATTATAATTATTATAATATATTATTATTATATTAAAAATAATTATACACCACATGTCACAAATGCCAAACCAATTTTATATACATACACACACACACACACACATATATATAATACTTATTAATTAAATAAAAATGTATTACATAATATATACTTAATTTAAATAAACCTTAATTATTAAATATGTATATATATATATATATATATATATATATATATATATATGTATGTATATGTATATATTTTAATACGACAATTAAAATCATGCATGGACTCATGCAAATTCATAAAACCGTTTAAAATAATTAATATTTAATTATTTACGTCTTAATTTCCTCAAAAATAAAATTTTCGAGAAAATTTTACTTAAATATCTTAAAATAATTAAAAATGACTTTAATAAATAACAACTCATTAAATAATCATAAATATATATAAAAATTTATTAACATTACATATCCCGATACAGTTTAAAATTATCTAAAAACTCGGGATATTACAAAACTATTATCAGTTTCGGAGAGAGATTATATACGAAGGTGCCACCCAAGAAATCTATGACCCTAGGGTTAATAAGAGCACTAATATAGCCCGAACTGAATTACAATACTTGCAGCGCCTCATAGTTGGCACTATTTATGGTCGGAGGGAGAGTACTAGGTGTGTCACATTTAGAGATTTATTTTATCTTTGATGTTTTGTTAATGGTATAGTGCCTCATTTAGGATATGGTTTTGCCTTCTATATGGATGGTATGTCGAGAAAAATGAAGGGAGCTTTATGTAGAGGTTTGTATATCATTAGGCTTACTAGGAACCTACAAGTTTTTGACTCCCTTGCCACCCTGACCCTAATTTGCACCACACTGCCTTTTAATATCACTGTTATGAAAAAGATTAAGGTGGTCACAGTTAGGGATGGTCGATATGTGCTTATTCACAATCCTGTCGAGTTGGGTGCTGACGTACCACAACAGACATGTACGTGCACACCACTACCACCGGCTTCTCACACTGAAAAACCTCCCTTATCTTCTAATCCTCCACATTTTAAGGCTACTCTTTAGTACCACACAAAGCGTATGTACTGGATTGTTGATGGTCTCTTAAGCTTGTGTTAGGTTCAGGACCTACCTCTTCCTCCATAACCTGTTTTCCTGGTTCCACCTCCGCTACTGCTGTTGAGGAATTTCCTGATGACACCGATCCACTGGATAACACTGGAGTTGCACCTGATGATTTTGCTTATATGGATGATTGACTTTCCTTTCAGATTATTGTTATATTTTATGTCTCATATTTTATGATTTTCTTTTTTTCTTTCTTTTTTAGTTATTTTCTTTTCAGATATTATATGTTGTTTTGTTGTTGTAGCTTTCTATTTCTCTTTTGTTAGTTTCCAGCTTCTACTATCTTTCATACGCATGCAAACTTTTAGGGCATTACCCTTTTCTCCTACTTTTACATTTTGATGATTCTTTTATCTTTTATATTTTTACTTATCATTGAGGTCAATGCCATTGATAGTGGGAGGGGGGTGCTTCGATTGATTCATTTGGTGCTTTGATTCATTTTTTTCAGTTTTTATCTTTGCAGTTAAAAAAATAAAAAAAAATTATTTAGGGTTTATTAATTTTCAACTCGTTTCCCCTTATTAATGATTTTTTTGTTCTAAAAATTTTCAAAATTTGCTTTCGATACTCTATCACACTTAGGCATATATTAGTGTATAAGCTTGTCTCTTGGATGAATTATCAAAATTTTGGATGATTTATTACTTAAGATAATTATACATATTCTTTATGTATGAAGAATTTAGTTTTTATAATCTAAGTATGATCCTGGTGATTAAAATTGTGCATGATTTTAGGAAAGATTGCATTTTGAATTTCTTTAAAGCAAAAAAAAAAGCTCTCTCATTCTTTAAGTAGAAGCAATATCTATATTTAAATCTTTATATACTCTGAATCTACTCCAAGGCCCTGATTAGGGTATGAGCATCTATAGGACACACTTAACGATATCCACACTTAGTAATACGGGAACGACGGGGGATCACTTAGAGTGGAAAGATTTGAATTGAGAGAAAAATAATTATGAAATGGAGCATAAAATGCATTCGCAACTAAAAAAAAAAAAGCTGCAGTCCTTAATGTTTTCTTTTTTAGATTTATGCTCACTTGATTTCAAAAGGTTGTGTGCTTAGATTTTAATAGTAAATTATTCATATATGTTGTGTTTGTGTCTAATTATCTTTTTTAGTAAACATGTTTCGATCTTGGTGTTATCAAGATTTCATGTTTTAGAAGTTGTATATCCCTAGTTGTGATATAAGTTTAATAATTTTCAAAATGTGGTTTTTGCTAGAGGAAAAGCAAAGCTTTAATGTGGGGGAATTTGATATGTTTATTATTTATGTATTTTAGAGTTGAATTTTAATAAATTCCAAATAAGAAATAAATTAATTTAATTAATTTTTGAGTTTAATTAGGAAATTTTGAATGAGTTATTATTTATTTAGGATTCTTATTATGTATTGTATTTTTTGGAAGTTTTATTTAATTTTTAATTAGTTTTTATGATTTATGTCTAGTGGGGCCCAATATGCTTTAGGAGTTGATAAATTTTTACAAAGACATGGCATGCACATGCCGTGTGATAGAGCAACAAAAGAGGAAAGCCATGACCGAGACACATCCACGCCATGTCCAAGCTATCTACACTAAATGTCAACAAGAGCAATGACATGGCATGCACATGCCGTGCGAGTGAAGAATTCTAACCAAGAATGATGCACAACTAATGAACCTGCCTATGTTAGATGTCGTGTTGTATGTTGAGTAAATTCGCAGTTTTTTTTTTAATGAAGCATGGTTGTGCTTCAAAGCCATGTCATGAAGGAGGAATTTTCTTGTTCCAAAAATTAGAAGGAGATAGAAATCAAATAGGACTCTTTTCATACCCTATCACTATAAAAGGAATGAACACCTTTTTAGAAGGGGAGACGAAGACTAGATAGGAATCAACAGAGACTAAGAGTTTATTTTTATTTTCTTTTATGTCTTCATCTTTTTGTTTTCTTAATTTTTTATTATGGATTTTATCATAGCCATGTGTGGCTAAGTTTTCTTTTAGAGCCTTAGTTTGGAGTAGCTATTCCATGACATGATTTGAACACAAGTTTTTATATTTAATTTGTATTTTAGTTAATTCTTTGTGTTGCAATATTTATCTTGTTATCATTTCATGCTTGTTTGATTGCATGTTTGTGGATGAATTTGCCAATGAGAGTTAGGAGAGTTCATTAGCTTAAGACACTTAGAACTTAGATCACTCGACCACGAGAGTAAGTGAGCTCTTCAGGGAACCATGATAGTAGGCCGAGGTTTACGGTGGTAAACCAATAATTATTAAGGAACTTAATGAGTTTTGATTAACTTCTTAATTGCGAGAGTAGGTTAAACTTTAATCTTAACATGCTTAATTGAACTTGAGAGAGTCTTTAGGTATTTTAGGGTAATTACCCTTAATTAAAGTCAATGTCTTTTATTTGTTAATGTGTTCATGATTGAATTGGAATAGTGAAACTAAACCTAGGCTTTGTATTTACAAATATTTGATTTTACTTTTGATTAAATTTTTGTTATTTAGTTTTTTAAACCTTGCTAAATTATTTAATTTACTAGTTGAGATCATAGGTAAAAATTGTTAGTAATCAATTTACAGTCTCTAAGGGAATAATATCTTTCTATTGTAACCACAATCGTGCGCTTGCGGATTTAAAACGCAACAATAGTATAAACCAAACTATGTGTTACATGCACTTTATAGTCTATATGCAATTTATAAGAAATGATGTAGCGTTTGCTATTTTAGCCTCTCCATTGAGATAATATGATTTGTATAGTCATATATTCCAATGTAACTGCCATATGATCTTAGCAATGCTATAGTTGCTCTTTTTGGTAATACAACTTCTATTACAATTTGCTTCCTTCATTTTCTTCTTGTTTATGAAGACACATTGCCAGATTCATGCATCTCTGCCTATTCACATGAATCAGACTTAGATTCATTAGTTGTTACATAGAAATTTATTTGTCATTGATTGGAAGTTGATCATAATTTTAATATATTTGTTTCTCAAATTCATTTGTTTAGTTTTTCTATCTAATGAATTTTCATGTTTTATCTTATTTAAGTATTGGACCTGCAATATTTAACTAAAATAAAAATACAAGTAAGACTTTATTTATTATAATTAAAAAAATTAAGCAATTTTTTAATGAATAAAAATTTTATTCTAACTAAAATCATGAATAAAAAAAATTAAATTCAACCACGGTAATTAATAAAATAAAAAGAAAAAAATAATTTTTTGATAAATAAAAAATACTTTTTTATTTTTTAATGAGATTGAAAGTAAACCTATAGGTGAACGTGAATGAGCCTGCAAATGAAGATGAATGAACTTGTAAATAAAGGTCAATGAATATACGTATGAAAACCTGCATGTTCATTAATCATCACCTAAAAGTTCAATGATCATCAATGAACTTGCAGATGAAGATCAATGAACTTGTAGATGTAGGTTAATGAACATGCATTTTTATGTAATAATCCTAGATGTTTTATTTTTTGAACAGACATTATTTAAATAATGAACCTATATTATTTAACTAAAAATAAAATACAAGTAAAAATAAAAAATATAAATAAAAGTTTATTTATTATAATTAGAAAATAAAAAATGTTTTAATGAATAAAAATTTTATTTTGACTAAAATTGTGAATAAAAAATTATATTCAATTATTATAATTAACAAAATAAAAAATAATAATTTTTTTGATAAATAAAAAATAGTTTCATCATTTCTATTAATTTTTTTAAAAATAATTAGAATAAAAAAATAAAAAAATAAAAAAAATGACAAACAATTTCAGCTGGTATAAGACCAAAAGTATATTTCTTAGGTGGTAACAGAAAAAAGGTTTATTATTTTACTGTAAACTAGAAGACAATTGCTCACTTGTTATTGTTTTGTAGAGACCTTTCCTACAATAATTTTACAATTCAGCCTAGAGGAGAGCATGTAAATAGTCACACAACCTAGGAGATGTTTACGGTGAATCATGGTTGCGTACATATGATTCACTCGTGTGTAATGGTCTTGGTCCATATTACAATATAAATATGAGTCCATAGTATAACAATCTATGTATTGTATAGAGTGTATAATATTTAGTTTCCGGTTCCAACTTATCTGATAATTTATCTTCCTTTATGCAATGGATTTATTTGGGCTTTTGTAGTTGGAGGCTAGACTAAACCGAAGTTGAAGGGCTTGAAGTTTGAAGGTATAGAAATGAAATATATATATAAAAAAAATCCAAGCTCTGATTCTTTTTCTAAAAAAATGCAGAGGGTAAATAGTTACAAAAGCGAAGGGCGTATTTGGCGGTAGATAGTCGAGAAGAAGAAAAAATATGGCGTGGATCGAAGATTGTTATTGTTATTGTTATTCTATCAAATCGATCAAGATTGTTATTGTTTTTCCATTTTTCTTTCTTTCTGAATTAGAAATGAGTTTCAAGCTTTTATAGTTGTTTATCATAGCACCATGCATTTTATATCCATACTGCATCCACATGAAGAAAATATTTGCTGTCTTTTGACCGTATGGATAATCATAGTCCTGGAAAATTATTTCTGCAAGGAGCATGAGTGATAGGAGAATTTGTTTGTTATTTAGAAATGTGCTGAATATGTAGTTTTTGTGACTGCTTTAGCCTTTAATTGGTCCAATACTAAGGTCATTCCTTTGCTAAGTGTTTTATGATTTTCTTGATCAATGAAATTTCATATTTAGCCCCATAAAATGTCATGATTCATCTGAGAATTTTTTTAAAATATATTTAAATAATAGTGATTAAATTTTATTTATCAAATACTTACAAAACAAAATTTTGACAAGTATTTTTGTCCTAACTTTCATTATGTGATTTTAAAATCTCATAAATGATATAGTGTTGACAAAAATAAAATATAAAATTCACTTAAATATCTTTGTTTTTTAAAATTTTATACTAAAATTGGAACTACTTTTGAATATACATTTACGGGAGTAATACTTCCTTATAAACTATATTTTTGGTGTATGACATTTTCATATCTTTTTTCCCTTCTTTTTTGACCAAAACCTTTATGGTTGTAGTTGAAACACCTCGTGATAGAATGACATACATTTGTCCATGTGAAAAAACATCTTATGGTAAATATACTCTAACATTAGGTATGGTCTGTCTTTGAGCTTTGTTAATTATCATTGCAAAGCATAAGCGCACTAGGAATTGCTTTCTTTAGAAATGGAATGGATACCCTTCAATTTCAGGTGGAGATAATGGTATTCTTGGTAAAAACACTTATTTTCCAACATGTTCTCCCAATGCAATTTTTGCATGTATGACATTTTTGTTAAATTTTCTGCTGACCATCCTTGTTTCGTTGCATAGGCCATTTGATGCATCTAAATTCTTGAGCAAAATTATAGGAAAATTCACTTTTAATTCTAATTTATGAGGAGGGAGTCCATCAGGTAGCAAAGTATTCAGAAATTCTTCTTGATAATGGTTGTTTGTGTCATCCACTGCTTGATCATAACTGTTGTACATTTTACTTTCTCCAGGCAACAGTTGTATCATCATTCAATTAAGATCATCAACATCCTCATTTTTTTGTTACTAATATTGCTCTGTTAGTTATGTACTCAACTGAATCGTAATTTTCTACTAGATTTGGGAACACAACATTTATCAAGGCTCTCTCACAATCATTAGCTGAATCATATTCTATGACCATTTTGTCTAGTAAGGGTATATTGTCATCTTCTATTAGTGGCTCCTCTCCATTTCCTACTCTCAATAAGAACTCACTAAATGAACTGCCTGATTTGGCCCTCATATTAATAGTCAACTTCAATACTTCCATTTTTTCCCAAAGATACGACTTCACCAAACTTGCATTGACTGTTTCTTGTCTTGTTCCTTTAGGTACAACAGGTAGAACTTGTCTGAAATCTCCTCCAAAGACCATAACTTTCCCACCAAATAGTTATGCTGTAATTACCCGATGTTTTAAATAATATAAAATTATTTTGAGATATGTAGTGTTGATAAAATTTTAAATTTTATTTATATATTATCATTATTCGTATATATTATTCATTTATTTTATTCTAAATAATTTATTTACGTAAAAATAATTATTTGTGAGTTTTATTATTTAAAGTATTTAAAATCATTTTCATTGCTAATATTTTTAATAATAATAATAATAATAATAATAATAATAATAATAATATTATTATTATTATTATTATTATTATTATTATTATTATTATTACATGCATGTGTTATTATTATTTTATTACTATTATGCATGTGATAGTAGTAGTAGTAGTAGTAGTAGTAGTAATAGTAGTAGTATTATTATTATTATTATTATTTTATTTTATTTTTATTATATTATGTTAGGGTGTTAGTGGGTTGTGATGTGCATGTGTTTATGTATAATATATATATATGACAAGGGTAAGTTAAGTGTGTGTGTGTATATAAAATAGTCAAAAGCAAATTAAAAACGTGATCAACTCTGTTTCTTCCTTCTCTTTCTTTTCGCTTCCTTTTCTTTCCCATTTTCTTCCTTTCTTTGTTTCTTCATGCCATAGCCACTGTGCAGCACCACCCCAAGCCATGCCAAACTGCCACTGTACCACCAGCCACCTCCAGCCATCGTCCTCCCCCATCAGAAGTCACCGGAGTTTCCGAAAAATGGGAGAGACCAAGACAAGCTTCCATAGATGTTGGTGAGCTTCCGGCCATAAGAGCTTACGTTCTTGGACTCTTTGGAACCTTTGAGCACCGGTGAGTCTAGAGCTCTGTTTGAGCTTAAATTTAATCGAATTTTTTAGTTATATTCAATTTTTAGTTTGTATATATTTTTGAATTAATTTGATTAATGGGTATTTTTGAATATTTTAATAATTTAAATTGAATTTTTGATAATTATGTTAATTAATTATTTTGGATGAAAATTTGAGTTAGTTAGTGTTATTAATTTAAGTTAGCAATTTTAGTATTCTTAAAATAATTTTTAGTGATTTTATATAATTTTTGAGAAATTATTAGTATTATGTGAATATTGGAATTATAGGTATTTGTATAGTTTTGTTGAAAATATAGTTAAATAATATGTTTTAAATGATTTTAGATTTTTATAGGGTATTAAAATAATTTTTATAAATTATTTACTATTTTTAACTAATTAATACTAATTTTTAAAAATTATATTCAAATAATAAATTATTTACTATTTTGGTGATTAAATGGATTTTTAATTACTTTTATTATATATTTAAGCTATTTGAATAATTAAAAGTGAATTTTACTATTATATTTTGAATTATTGAGATTGGATTTTTGTTAATATTACATTATTATTTGAGATTTTTATTTAATTAATGTGAAAAGTTGATATTTAGTGTTTTTATGTTTAAATAAATTATATTGTGGCATTTTAATTATTTTTTGGATTTTTAATGATTTTAATATATTATTATTTAATATTTATTTTTATCGTATATTGTGAACCTCAGTTGAAAATTGTGTAATTTGGGGTTCCAACCCGAGGAGTTGAGCTATTGCGTTGTTAAAAGTGTGTTTTTCTTGTAGGATCGACTCTACTTTTGTAGAGAGATATTTGTTTTATAGAGGAGGTTTTGTCAATTTTTTTGTAGAATTCTTGTAAAACGTGACGTTGGGTTGATCATAAATTTCTGTGTTTATCCGAGTTTTGAATTCTTAGATTGAGTCTTCTTTAGAATTCTTAAAAGTATTAGTTAGAAATTTATTCTGATTTTATTATTATTTATTTTTTTGGCTATGCTGAAATCGAAGCCTATCGGATCGGGTAGTTGAGTCAGTCTCGAGGAGCGCAAACTTGTGAGTTATTATTTTATATGTACATTGCATATAGTGCATGATTACAAATAATTATGTTTTGATATGAATTTTTTCATTAAATGGTTTAGTATATTTTCGGTATACTTTCAATATATTTTGGTATATTTTGACATATGTGCGATATATATACATGATATATTCTCAATATGCATTCAAGTATATTTTGGTATATTTATGGTTGATTTTGATTTTTATGTAGCATATATACTTGAAATGTATTTAGTATATTTTTGGTCTATAAATGGTATATTTTTCTGTTATGAATGTCATTTGTGTTTAATTATGTATTCATTTATTTTTCATAAATATATGATTTATACGAAGAATATCAATAGAACGTGCTACCTAGTGGGCTTCACTAGGATTGTATATGTGCCAGTTCGTTAGACTTTAGGGTCGATATTGTGGGAATACTCTGAGGTGAAATTGATTATTGTGAATATTGAGAAATTAGTGAGTGAATAGTGTGGTTGCTAGAGCTTGGTTGATCTAGTGTCTCGAGGCCAATCACACTAACAGTGAGATTGCGGGGAGCTCAATTTACTTAGTGTCTCGAGGCTAATCTACTATCCAAAATGGAATAAGAGAATTTCTTTGAAATTAAGTAAGCCTGCATGGCTAATGAGATATTTGTTTGAGGTTGTGAATATTTTTAGGATTCTATTTAATCATTCACTTATATAAATGTTTTCTGCATTTATAAATATAAAAGTGGATTTTAGTATTTGTGTGAAATGCCTGTATATATATATATATATATATATATATATATATATATATATATATATATTGATGCTTGATTGCATATTACATTAGGAGGTGCGTGTATATATATTATAATAATTCACTCAATGAGATCTGACTCCCTCTTAACTATTTTTTTTTCAAGAGAGTTATCTTCTTTAGATCATACCAATAGTACTTTATGTCGGCCTTTTTCCGCCCGGCTATTTTATGTGAATTTCATATATGAATTTTTATTGTATTCTAAAAAACGGTAGTAGTAGTGTTATTGTACCTGTAGTGTGTTGTATCAGTTTGAGACTTTGTATTAAATATTGTATGAATATTTTTATTTATGATATAACATTTATGTATTTATTTTTATATTGATTTAAAGTTTTAATTCTGATGTATTTTTATTTATTATTGCATGCGTATTTATTTTTAAGGCTTGCTACGGGTTCTAAATTCGAAAGAATTCTCATTCCTTAGCGTCGGTCATGACTCCATGATTTGGGTCGTGACATATGTATTATTTATGATATCTTTATAGGTCATATCAACAGCTTCCATTGCAAATTTTTTTGCCATTGGTGCCTTATCCTAAATTATGAGATTTGCTTTCCATAACAGTTTGGCTTTTACACTTTGCTTTGATATCTCACATAGCGAGGTTTCTGTAGGGATCAATGGTATTTTAAATCTGGAGTGTGCTATTCTTCCCCTTGGCATGATTGTTGTTGCGACTCTTGAAGTTGAAGTTGTTAAAGCTATCATTTCTTTTGATCTGACATTAGCAAGTAATGCTCGATATAAAAATGTCTTTCTTGTTCCTCCTGGTCCATCTACAAAAAACATGCCTTTTGTATTTGTGTTGTCCTTATTTAGAATGACTGTATAAGCATGTTTCTGTTCCTTATTCAACTTCATTATTTTATCAATACCTTCTTAGGGGATTTGTATTGACATGTCTTCTACAATTTATTTAGTTTTGTTTATTTCTTGCGGTTGGTGATGATGTGGTAGTTGAGGGAGATCATAACTCTTTATATCCTTTCCTATACTTTGTAAGTGGGACTGAATACTTTTAAGTGTACATGCTATTTGAATTTCTACTGAATTTTTATGCATATTCTTGAATTTTTTATTTAATATTATGAAAAAATAGCACTCTCATTATTCTTTTTTCATAGCACATAATTTCTTGTAAAATTCACTTTTGTCATTTTTTTCTTATTCAAAACATAAAAACAAGTTAACTATTAGCGTGATATATATATATATAAAAGATGTGATTTATAAACATACCTCTATAGATTTCTTATATTTCTTGACTGAACATCCCAACAAAATTTCAACATTCTCAAATAAAGTTACTCATGCAAATGATTCTTCATCACAAACCTCAAATTTTAACATGGATCTATAATATTTGTATTTGAAAAATTCAAAACAAAGAAATTTATTATAATTAATAAAAATGTCTAGACAATACCAATAATAATAATTTTAAAAATAACAATCATAATAGTACCTTTCAATAAATTTGGCATCTTTATGACAACATTTAGAGCAAGTGAATTTGTTATTCTTGCGATTTGGATAAATTTTAGTAGTGCATTTTAAGCAAAAGTCATAGCAACCAGAAATGTTATTCTTAATCTTTGATATTTTTGCTTTGAAGCAACATTCAAGTAATGTTAAAAAATAATTAAAAATACCACTTACATTGAATGACATTTCTATTGCTTCTTTTAAACTCACTTGTGGTGCTTCTTTCATCTTTTTTATATTTGATAGAAAACATGAATCATTTTTCTCCAACATATTTGAACTATAGCTATTAAAAAGAATAACTAAAATAAGTAATACAAATAAAAAATAAAACATGTTAAATATATAAGAAAATAACAATTAAAAAATTTAAAAAATTTACTTACGAATCTCGTAGCTCATCCACTTGTAATATATTTGGATTAATTTGAAGTATAGATATATGATTTGTAGACAATTGAAGATCACCTAAATAAAATGGAAAGGAATCATATACCTTGAACTAAAATTTAAAAGCAATTATTGTAAATTTTAAATAGAAAAAATTACCTTTGTAAATAGAACAATGAACATTTGATAATGCAACAATTGGCTTCTCCTCACTATTTCTAACCAATTCTATAACAATTTCTCCTTCATTTTGAGCTAGATCATCCCATAAAACTAATTCCAACTTTTCTAACCTATATATATACATATATATAATTAAAAAAATATAATTAAATTAAAGGAAAATATAATTAAAAATAAAAAAAATAATCACCTATCATTAATAATTGTAGGAATTCTCCTCCAACCACCATTTTTTGTTTTAAAAATTGGGTTAATATGAACCACAATGCCTAAAAAATATGTAAAAGAATATAAGAAATATAAATAAAATAATTCCTTACATGCATATTATAATATAAAATATTACAATTACAGTATTAACTAATATAACCATACCATGTAATTTTTTTTCTTTTCTTCTTTTTCTTCGCTTCCTCCAATTGTACTTTTTTTCAATATCATTAAAGGAGCTAAAATTATAAGATAAAATATGTGGAGATATTTTTATTTTATGCTCCGTGAATATTGTTTTTAAATTAAAATTTAATTCAAATTTGTCATGGATATTGAGAAAAGAGGGATTAATTTTTTTTTACTAAACCATTACGAATAGTATAAGTTTTTCCTATTTGAAAATAATTTTCATACTTCTCAAATGCATTACTCCATATTAAAGCAGTAATTTTGATTTCCTGAAAAACAAATACGTAATTATATTTGTTAAATTCTCAAATCTCAACACAAAAAAAAAAAAATTAACATATTTTGAAAAGTATTACCTTAGCATCAATTTAAATTAATTTTTTTAAATGATGAATTTGAGAGACATTAACCAAAAACATACGAATAAGCATTACTTTAATAGTAAATTACTTTACCCCATTTTCAAGAAAATCAATTATAGAGATTTCACTACTGCTATTGGCAGACATGCTGATCAAGTTCTTCATCAAATAACGTTTCAATTTAATGGAAAACAAATAGAAGCAAAAAATAACATACAAAAATTTACATTAAAACAAAACCTTTATAGAGAGAATTTTTTTCATATTATAATTAGAATTACAATTTAAAAAAAAATCATAATTCCAATAGATTTTATGTCATCTCTTATTATAAGTAGAATTGCAATTTTAATACAATCCTAATTCCAATAGATTTTATGACATCTCTTATTATAATTAGAATTAGAATTTCAAAAAAATCAGAATTCCAATAGATTTTATGACTAAACTTCCAACGTCTCTTATTATAATTAGATTTTCAAAAAAATCATAATTCCAATAGATTTATGACTAAACTTCCAATTAAAAATAAACTTATGTATAGAGAATTTTAATTAAGTTGATTTTACTTTTATTAGTAAATTACTAAATTATCTAATTTTTATATAATAATGAGTGCATACTTTTTCATAATTTTGCTTGTCTCCTCTTTATACATGTGTGTGTGTGTGTGTGTGTGGAGACAAAATATGGATAGGAATAGAGAAAATCCAATATTATGAAAATAGTCTAGAAAATTAGTGTTTCGTAGTTATACAATGCTCTAACAACCAATTATCAAAAACCCTAAGTACAATCATCAAAAACTCTAATTTATATAACATAATTGGATGAAAAATAAAGAAAATATATGTTCAAACTCAAAATGCTCATGTGCTATATGACTATGTTCCAGCATGAAACGGAAACAACATTTTGATACAGTTTGAGACATAAGTCTATCTTGAACCCGTCAAGGGATAAAGCTAACATCAGTACCTTTAGTTATTTTTGTATTTTAAATTGCTATTAGTTTGTTTTATCTACTATTAACTCTTTGTAAACCTTGTTACTTATATTCTTTATTTAATGTGTTGTAACATTACATACGAAAAAATAATTCTTCTACTATAATATTTTATATGGAATCAGAGTAGTTATTCCTTTTTCAATTCTCTTAATTAAATTATGGCTTCTTCTTTTAGCAACACAACTCTTGTTTCCACCACCAACTCACCCACCATCACCACTGTCCCTTCTTCTCAAACCTACCATACTTTTACCATTAAATTAAAACCTTATAACTATCTCACATGGAAGACTCAATTTCTTCCTTTCCTTAATTATCAAAATTTGATGTCCTTTGTTGATAGAAGCTAATCGGCACCACCCAAAGAGATTTCTAGTCCTATAAATATTGCCATTACCATTCCTAATCCTAATTTTGTTGAATGGTTTACCAAAGATCAAATGTTAATGACTTAGTTGCTCTCTTCCTTGTTTGAAGAAGTCTAGTCTTATGTAATTAGATTAACATCCTCTTTTGATGTATAGCAAGCCTTAGGCAAAGTCTTTGGATTAGTATCCTAAAATTGACAATTGCAATTGCATATTGATTTGTAGGAGTTCAAACGTGTTGAACATTTATATGATCAAACCCTTGATTCTGACTTTGACATGCAATTTTAATTACTAATGATTTTTTTAAGCATGTAGGGATTTATTCAAAGTTATCAAAATTATTTGTTCAAGACATGGTGATTTAAAATACTCTATAAAATGAGTATTCGCATGTATTTTAATAAAGTACATGGACCTATGCAAGTGTCCAAGTCAAGAGAATGCATTAGGGGTTTAAAAATATCAATTTTTAAGCTATAGGTGGCTGCTCATGAGTCCCTTACAAGCTACTCATGAGTTGCCCTCTGCCTCCCCTATCCAGCCTTCTATAAGCCATTTCGAGTGACTAGTCTAAGCCGCTCATGAGCGCACGTGAACTACTTGTGAGGGTAGGCCAATGAACAAATTTGAATGCAATGATCATCAAACTTTCTTCACATGAGCCAGACAGTACCCTCATGATCATGAGTGGTGTTTCCACTATAAAAAGCTATTTTTAATTTAATGAAGAACAAAAGAGGTTGCAGATGCAATTAATGGCTCCAATAGCCATATTTTTTATGCTCAACATATATAAATTTGCTTTGGAGTCTTATTAAAGTGCAACACACTTTGAACATTGATTTTTCTCTTTTTAACATTGATTGAGCATTTACTCCATCTACTTTCTTTGTATTTGCTTAAACTCTTTGAGAGTTGGTTGTATGAATAAAAAAGGAACTCTTCTTCTTTTATTTTTTGGAGTTGAAAAAAAAAAGAGAAGTGAGGTTCTATTCTTTGTGAAAGGTTAAAGTGTTTGCCTGTTGAAAACACTTGGGATTTGGGTTGAAAAATGATCCTAAACTCTTATTTATAAGGTTAGAGTTGAGCCTAAAATTCCAAGTAGTAAAATTCAATCTAAGTGAATATATTGTGGTGATTGAAAATCCTAACTTGAAAGAGTTAGGTGGAGACATAGGTTTATTGATAAATCGAACTCCTTAAATAATGTGTTCTTTCTTCTACCTTTTTAATGCTTATTTAATTTCTCTTAATCCTTGCTTAAAATCTCAAAAGCCTTATTCACCCCCTATTTAGGGCAATTAAAATTGGTATAAGAGCTTGGAATCTAGGTACTTAATTGCTAGAATTCAAGATCAAGAGTGAATCTCAAAATTTCTCTTTAGTTAGACCATTATTTGATGGAAGTGATTATCCCCATTGAAGTTCAAAATGGAGCTCTATCTAGATAGTGATCCAATAAAGCTATAGAATATTATCCTAGATGGTTGGGAATAGGGGTGTGCATTAGGCGGGTTTGGGTCATTTATTTTTTGAATTCAAAACTAAACCAAAGTTTTTTGCTTGGATATCCATCAATGTTTGGGTTAACTGAATAAATATTAAATATAATAAATGAAACAAAAAAAAACAAAGTAACTACAATAGCCAAATGGTTAAACACACACCTCTTCCACCTTAGAGACCTTCGTTTGACTTTTGGAAACATAAAGAATGAGGTTTTATCACTTTTTGTCAAATGAAATGCCAAAAAAATAAGATTTACATCTATAGGAATTGAATTGCCGACCTATAGGTATAGATTTATTACTTTTACCACTTTGCTAATTAATTATATTTCTATATTTTAAGGTAAAAAAATATATAATATAATATAATTCAATTTTTTAGTTGGGTTCCTACTAAAATTTACAAAAATCTAAAATCAAAATCAATTGACTCAGTTACGGGTTAGTTTTACACACTCCTAGTTAGGAACCTTTAAAAGGTAAAGTCAATGATATGGAAATGGTTATTCAAAGCAGTCAGTGGAGTCAAACTCAAAAAGAAGAAAATCACAAAAAGAGCAATGATCACTCTACTTTCTTCTATGTCAAAAGAAGAATCTGTAAAAAGGTATGGGAAACTATGAATAATTATTATGAAGGTAATGTGCAAGTAAGAAGTAAGAAGGTTCAACTCCACATGTATATGTATGAACTTTTTAAGATGAAGCCTTAAGATTCAATAACCGAAATGACAAATTACTGCAATGCTCTTCTCGTTACTCTAAAGAAACTTGGAAAATATTTTTCTAAGGAAGAAGTGAACAACAAGATCCTTTAGGAATCTAGACTCACTTCAATTAAGGAAGCATAAGACCTCTCAACTCTCTCAATCAATGTACTCATTAGAAAGCTCCTTACATATGAGCTTACTATCAAGTAAATAGGAGATAAAAGAGATGAGAAAGAAGAGAAGAAAAAGAGCATTGCATTCAAGACCATCTAAAAAGATAGTAAAGATGAAAGCTTAGTGGACTTTAGTAAAAAGGATGATGAAATAGCTATGATCACTAGAGGGTTCAAAAAGTTCTTAGAAAGAAAAAGCTTCTCAAGGCAAAGAGACAATAAGAAGTTTGATAGCAAGAGAAGTAAAGAAGTTACTTACTATAAATGAAAAAAACTGGGTCATATAAGAAGTGAGTGCCTTAAGCTCAAATTCAAGAATGAAGGAGTAAAGGATAAGAAGAAGGCCTTCAAAGCTTTATAGGATGATTCACCCAAATCAAAAAAGGAAAAGGAGCAACAAGAAATGGCCAACCTTTGCTTTATGGCTCTTGAAGACAAAAATGAGGTACAATCTACTTCTAATTCTTCTTGTGTTGATTATGACAATGATGATGATGATAAAGAAGATGATAATGAAAGCTCTATTGTGAGTAAACTCATGCTTAAATGTAAAATTTTACTCTCTAAGAAGAAAGATTACAAACATGAGTTATCTAATTTATGCAAGGAATTAGAAAATTTAAAAATGATTTCTCTAAATTTGTTGAATTTAATGAAAAGCTTGCTAATGACTTGAAATATTTTAATTCCTTAGAGGATTAACTCAAAAAAGCTAATGATGAAAATCTTAAGCTTTTTAAAGAAGTACTAGAGTTGAGGAATTACATCTCTAAATTCAAAGTAGGAAAGGAGACTTTAGATAGTTTACTTAACTCTCAAAAATTTCATGGAGATACTTATGGAATTGGATATAGAAATTAAGCATCTTCATTATCATCATCTCATATTAACTTCATTAAAGTTTCATGTGACTCTACCCCTTATACTTCTAAACCTCTTAAGACTCAACCTTTTAAAGCTAAAAGGTCTCATATGTCAAATGGAAAGGGAAAGTCTCACATGACTCAACCTTTTAAAGCTAAAAGGTCTCATATGTCAAATGGAAAGGGAAAGTCTCACATGACTCAACCTTTTTTGATATAAAGGCTAAGGTTAAAACCAAGAAGTTATAACCTAGACATGCTTATATATGCACATGATACAACACTTTTAAGCATGCTACACAATAGATAATGTCATTGTCAATGCATGTCTCATACTTCTCCTATAACACAAAGGAATTTTAGGAAACCACACAACCACAACATAAAAGGCATGTCTCATACACTAGGAAATCGTATGCACCTAGAATAAATAGATTTGCTAATGCGGAATGCTTCCATTGTATGACCAAAGGTCATACTAGCAATATGTGCTTCTATAGAAAAATACATAATGCAGAGCAACAAGTCTGGGAATAAGTTTGCAGAACAATGGATAACAGATATAATTATTTATTATTATTATTATTAGGATTTGATTTTTATTTTAATTTAGTATTGATTAGAAATTGACTTTCCTATATTGTTAAGGATTTGATTTCCTACCTTAACTAGAATTGTCTTTATTTTTATTTCCTAAATAAAAATTAGGGTTGGTAGTTTTGTTCCCTCTATAAATATGTAAGCCTTAGGGCTATGTGAGATAGTTTTTGTTGTATTGATAATCATATTTCTATTTTCCCAATTTTTGGTATTCCTTTGTGTGAATCAATGAATATTGATGCCTATATCCTGGTATTTGTGCGCAAATCAATAGGTTGTAGAAGATTGATTTCTGGAATTTGTGGGCGAATCAATAAACTTCAATATTTATCTCATTTATTCTTTTATTTTATTTTATTTTTCTTTAAAGTTTCTGCTACATCAGTTAGTATCAAAGCCGAACTGATCCTTATTAATCATGCTCATAGAGTATTATGAAGAGAGCTTATTCTATGATACTGATGATGGTAAGAATGAAGATGTGTTTATTGGAGATGAGCCAATATTTGATGAAGAGGATGATGGCGATGTTGAATATATTGACTTCATTGGCATTAATGAAATTCTTTACTCTTGTGCTCCTTTAATTTCTATTTTGAAGGAATTACAAGTTGATGGTGATGGTGGATCTATGATGTTTTATGCATTTGTGAGTAAATTTGTTTCACAATATTTGGGCAAAATTCGAGGATGAATTTTCTCTATCTTGGAGGGAATGATGTAGAGCAACAAGTCTTAGAATAAGTTTACAGAACAATGCATAGCATATATAATTATTATTATTAGGATTTGATTTTTATTTTAATTTAGTATTGATTAGAAATTGATTTTCCTATATTGTTAGGGATTTGATTTCCTACCTTAACTAGAATTGTCTTTATTTTTATTTCCAAAATAAAAATTAGGGTTGGTAGGTTTGTGCCACCCTATAAATATATAAGCCTTAGGCCTATGTGAGATAGTTTTTGTTGAATTGATAACCATATTTCTATTTTCCTAATTTTCGGTATTCCTGTGTGTGAATCAACGAATATTGATGCCTATATCCTGGTATTTATGCGCAAATCAACAGGTTGTAGAAGATTGATTTCTGGCATTCGTGCGCGAATCAACAGACTTTAATATTTATCCCATTTGTTATTTTATTTTATTTTTCTTTAAAGTTTCCGCTACGTCACCACACTGAAATTGCTTCCTTTGGAATACCTGGAGACTAACCAACCTAGACTAACAAAGGTTTAAGTTTAAAAGAATGAATGAATTGTGTCATGTAGGTGTGCTTGAAGTTCACAAAAGCTAGAAGCAAGTGGTACCTTGATAGTGGATATTTAAGGCACATGACAAGAGATAAGGAACAATTCAATAAGCTTGATGTTAAGGATGGAGGTTATGTCACATTTAGGGATAATGTCAAAGGAAAGTGTAATATCCCGTGTTTTTACATGTTTTTATACTGTATCGGGATATGCAGTATTAATAATTTTGAATATGTATATATACGATATTTTTATGAGTTGATATGTATTTTAAACCTATTTTAATTACTGTGTTTTATATACAGTGTTTTACGTAAAATTTTCCCGGGGACTTTCATTTTCGGGGAAATTTCCACGTAAACAATGTATTATTAATTATTTTAAATGTATTTACGGGTTTGCATGAACTCATACATATTTTTAAATTATTAAATAAAGTCGGTGTGTATATTTATTTAATTAGGGTTTATTAATTCCCTAATATTTTATTAAGTATTTAATTGTTTTAATTGTTATTTAATTAATTTTATTGGGTATAAATTATTAAAATATTAATATTTTAATGTGTGTGGTGTATATTTGATGTGTGTAATTTAATATTATTTTAATATATAGTATAAAGTATATATATATACATATATTTGTCAAAATTACAAAAGTTTGCAAAATTACCATTTTGCCCCCGACAGTTTTTCTTCTTCTTCTTCTTCTCCGATCGTTCCCTCACCATTTCCGGTCGCTGTCGTGCCGTTCCTTCACAGTGGGTGTGCCGTCCGGTGTGCCACCGCCTTCCCCAACCTTTTTCGCCGCCTGAGGTAGTCGTTTCCGGCGCTTGGAAGTTGATTTTGGCTGGAGAAGCCGAAAATCGATCCACCGTCGATCACGTCGATTTCGGCCACCGTTTTCGACACCGCCGGTCTCTTTTTTCTCCTTGAGCTCCAGTGAGTGTGATTCTAGCTTTGGTTTGAGCTAAAATGGTCTAGAATTGCTTAGGTTTCGATTTTTCAATTTCGGCCTATTAGGGTTTTCGATTTTTTTCGAATTGTTCTTGATTGATTCATGCTTAATTCCTTCACAAATGTTGTTCCTAGTAGCTTAATCTACATGTGTGAATTTTTGTAGAATTTTTGGAGGTTGTTTGGATTTTTGGGTATTTTTGAATATTTTAATATTATTTTCTAATTTTCGGAAATTAATTATTTAATTTATGAAATTGGAGTTTATGGTTAAATTAGGTGTTGAAATGAATTATAGGAATTTATTTGGAATTTTTATGAATTTCTAAGTATTTATTTTTAATTATTGAAGTTTAGGTGATTTTGGAAAATTAGGTTAATTGTGTTTTAATTTGAATTTAATTGGTTAATTGAGTTTAAATATTGATATTATTGATAAATATGTTGAGAAAATTAATTTTGGGTAATTGTATGATTTTTGGTGAATTTTTGAAGTAATTTAAGTATATTTATATATATAGGGGTATTTTGGTAATTTTATCCTAAATTGTCTAAAAATGTAATTTAATTGGTTTTAATATTTATTTAAGGTATAAAAATGATTTCTACAAATTATTTAGTATTTTTAACTAATTAAAACTATTTTTCGGGAATTATTTTCAATTATATATATAATATACGGTTTTTCTAATAAAATGAGTTTTAATCGGTTTTTATAGTGTTTCAAGGTCAATTATGTAATTTTTACCTATAAAAATGTATTTCTGTGATTTAAGGATATTTTCGGTATATCTGGAATATTATTCTGTGTTTGTGGACCCCGGTCGGTGGACTGTAGTTTGGAGTCCGACCGTGGGATTTTGATTGTGTTGAGCTCGTTTTTCGAAGTGTATTTCTTTGCAGGGTCGGCTCTACTCTTTTGAGTAGAGAGATGTCCGTTTTACAGGTGAGGTTCTGTCGGATTTTCGGTAGAATTCTCGTAAAACGTGATATCCAGTCGAACCCTAATTCTATTTCCGTATTTTAATACTCTAGATTGAATTCTAGGATTTCTGTTAGGGTTTATTCTGATGTCGATTATTTATTGTTCGTTTAGTTGCGCCGAGACCGAGGGCTAGTGGACCAGGCCCGTCGGACCCGTCTCGTGGAGCGCATTAGGTGAGTTACTATATTATATATATATGCTTAGGATGCATGATTTAGAAAAATGCATGTTTTATTTTGACTGAATATGCATAAATAATGTGATTTATATTCAAGTATATTTTTGATATATTTTTGGTATATAATAAATTATATACATGTTTTGTAAATAAAATATATTTAAAATGTTTTTAAATATATTTTTAGTTTAATTCATGATTTGATTGGATTTATTTGACATATATATACTCAAAATATACCTGGTTTATGTTTGGTATATTTTCGGTATATATATGGATTATATTGTTATTTCATTTACATTCATGCATCATATATTTTTATGAATGAATGTTTTACATTATTAATGATGAAGGATATCAATAGAACGTGCTACCTAGTGGGCAGCACTAGGACCGAGTACGTACCGGTACGCCTATAGCTTTAGGCTATATTACTAACTATTTGTGGATATTGATTTGATTATGATTATTGATATGTGAGATGTGGTTTGGGGTGTGATTGCTGGAGCTCGGTTGACCAAGTGTCTCGGGGCCAATCACACTGGCAGTCAGACTGCTGGAGCTCGGTTGACTTAGTGTCTCGGGGCCAGTCTACTGTCCATATGGATTAAGTGGATATATTTGGTATAAGTGAGCCTGTATGGCCAGAGTGTTGTTTAACACTATTTTCTGAGGTTGCGATATTCTAGGGTTCTATGTGATCCTTCATAAATTGGGATTTTTCAGTAAAATATATAAAAATGATTTTTCTGCATTTGTGTGTATTTGCCTGTATATATATTAGATATATATATACTGTTGACTGTATGCATTATCACTTAGTGTGTATGTATATATATTATAGTAATTCACTCAGTGAGGTCTGACTCCCCTCCGTTGACTATTTTTCAGGAGAGTCAACTTCCTCAGACCTCAGTAGCAGGTCGATACGCCGGATTTCTTCCGCCCCGGCTTCTTTATGTAAATTGTCTACTTGAGTCTTATTTATTTTATCTAGACACTGCAGTAGTTGTAAATTAAAGTATGGGATTTTATGTACTTTATTTTAAAGAGATGTATTATATTGAACTGGATTTGTATTAAACAGATTTTATGTATGAGATGAGTTTTGAAGTAAATCCAGTTGATATGGATAATATTATGATATTATGATTTTTATTTCCACTGCATATTATATTTTATTGTTATTATGGCATGCTTTATTTTATTTTTAGGCTTGCTACGGGTTCCGGATTCGAAAGAATTCTCGTTCCCTAGCGCCGGTCATGGCCCCTGTTTTGGGTCGTGACAAAGTTGGTATCAGAGCGAAGTTCGTATCAGAGTGGAGTTCTGTGTCAGGGCTTAGTTATGTGAGTTGTGGCCCTAGTTTTAAAGTTGTGTTTTCTGTTGGACTACTGCAGTGTATTAGGTTCGAGTATGTCTTGATAAGTATTCCTTGGTGTAGTTTTCTGCGTTATTCCTCCGTTGTCTGTTTTGTCTGAATCTTTCCGTTTGTCTTTTCAGAATGAGGAGGCGAGCGCGTGTCGCTCCACCGGTCGTTGAGGCCAAGGATGATGAGTCTTTTCAGGACGAGGTTTTACCTCCTGAGCCGCCAGTTAGGCGTAGAGGTCGTGGCAGAGGTAGACCTCGAGGAGCGGCAGGTCGCCGTAGGCAGAGAGAGTTACAGGACGAGGAGCCTGTTGAGCCTGAGTTTGATGTTCCTGTTCCTCCAGTTGTTCAGTCTGTTCAGCCTGCCTATCAGCAGGGTATGTCTGACCCTGAGGCAGCTTTGTTCTATGCCAGAGTTGGCAGGATTGCTTTTGATGGTACTTCCGATCCTTTAGATTTTCTGCATGCGATTGAGACTAGGACTCGGACTGCTCATACCGAGTACCAGAGGATCATGATCGTTGAGTTGTCTGTCGAGGGACCAGCCTTGGATTGGTTTATTCAGATGATCCAGCCTTATATGATGACGATGACATGGGCTCAGTTTCGAGAGCGATTCATGAGGAGATTTTGTCCAGAGCCTCTTCGTTTGAGTTATCGTCTCCGTTTGACTAGTATTTCTCGTGGAGATCGATCTGTAGAGGAGTATACCCGAGAGTTTCTTCGGTTGGGTAGATATGCTGAGGATCTGATGCGAGATCAGTATTTTGCTGTTACTACCTATGTTACTGGTTTGGGTTCAGCTTTTGCTGGTATGCCCACAGCAGGTCTTACTCTGGAGTCTGTGATTGAGCTAGCTAAGGAGATTGAGCTGAGATTAGTTAGGCAAGGAGCGATGCCTGATTATTACCAGTTGGGAGTTCAGTTGAGTGGATTGCAGGCTACTCCATATTCGAGTTTTCATGTTGGTTCGAGTAGTCAGCAGCGAGGTTCGACTCAGCAGAGTCAGAGACAGCAGCAGTGAGTGCATCGGAGCAGTAGAAATGGCCGTGGAGGTCAGCGTAGATCGTTCAGATTTGGGTCAGGTGCTTCGAGCAGCAGCAGTGGTCGTAGTTCTAGATCAGCGACCAGTGTTTGTCAGACTTGTGGTAGAGTCCATCAGGGACCGTGTTATCTGACACCACTGACATGTTTCAGATGCGGACAGACATGACATTTTGCCAGATCGTGTCCTTATTCTGGGTATCAGCAGCAGCAGATTCCGCGATTCCCACAGCAGTCGATTGCTAGTGCAGCACCCGTGCCATTTCAGTTACCACCAGCTCAGCATCAGAGTTCTACTCAGTTTGTTCCACAGCAGAGTCGTGGTAGAGGTACTAGAGGAGGTGCCAGAGGTGTTGGCCAGGCTTCTACCAGTCAGCAGGGAGGTCGAGGCCAGGCCAGAGTTTTTCATCTGACTCAGCAGGATGCTCAGGCATCTAATGCAGTCGTGGCAGGTATTCTTTCTGTTTGTTACCTGGATGCTTTGGTTTTGTTTGATCCGGGTGCCACGCATTCATTTGTTTCTCCCATTTTTGCTTCTAAATCTTGTTGGCAAGCTTCGAGGATGGCTTTTCCTTTGTCTGTTGCCACTCCTCTGAGTGATTCTTTGGACGTCGATATTGTTCTTTCTGGTTGTCCAGTTCTCGTGGGAGATAGAGAATTACCCGCTGATTTGATTTTGTTGGATGTGATGGAGTTCGATGTTATTTTGGGAATGGATTGGTTATCTCAACACTTTGCCGTGGTAGATTGCAGGAATAAGGAGGTGATTTTTAGAATTCCTGGTGAAGTAGAATTTAAGTTTGTTGGTGATAGGAGTTCAGCACCTTAGAATCTTATTTCTGCTATATCAGCTAGGAAGTTGTTGAGGAAAGGTTGTCAGGGGTTTTTGGCATTGGTCAGGGATACGTCAGTGGAGAAGTTGTCACTCACAGATGTTCCTGTTGCTTGTGAGTTTCCTGATGTTTTTCCCGAGGAGTTGCCAGGTTTACCACCTCATAGAGAGATTGAGTTCTGTATAGATGTGGTACCAGGAACTACCCCTATATCTATGCCACCCTATCGTATGGCTCCTGCAGAGTTGAGAGAGTTGAAGGAGCAATTGCAAGAGTTGTTGGAGAAAGGTTTTATCAGACCTAGTGTTTCTCCTTGGGGTGCACCAATCTTGTTTGTGAAGAAGAAGGATGGTACCCTGAGACTGTGCATTGACTACAGAGAGTTGAATAAGGTGACAGTGAAGAACAAGTATCCTCTCCCGAGGATAGATGATTTATTTGATCAGCTACAGGGTGCACAGTTCTTTTCTAAGGTCGACTTGAGGTCGGGTTATCATCAGCTGCGGATCAGTGAAGCTGATATTCCTAAGACAGCTCTCCGCACTAGATATGGCCATTATGAGTTTCTGGTGATGTCTTTTGGTTTGACTAATGCACCAGCAGCTTTTATGGACCTGATGAACCGAGTATTCAGACCGTATGTGGATCAGTTTGTGGTAGTCTTCATTGATGATATACTAGTATATTCGAGGAGTATGGAAGAGCACGTATATCATTTGAGGATTGTACTATAGACATTGAGAGATCATCAGCTTTATGCTAAATTCTCGAAGTGTGATTTCTGGATGGAGAGTGTTTCTTTTCTTGGACACGTAGTGTCTAAAGAAGGTATTCAGGTTGATCCACAGAAGGTCGAGGCAGTATCTGAGTGGCCTAGACCTACTTCTGTTTTGGAGATTCGAAGTTTTTTGGGTTTAGCCAGGTATTATAGGCGGTTTGTGCAGGATTTTTCCAGAATAGCAGCCCCTATGACTCGCTTAACTCAGAAGAATGTTAGATTCGAGTGGTCAGAAGCTTGTGAGAATAGTTTTCAGTTGTTGAAGGAGAAGTTGACCACAGCGCCAATATTAGCTTTGCCTAATAGTGTGGATAAGTTCACAGTTTACTGTGATGCCTCTAGAATTGGTCTTGGTTGTGTGTTGATGCAGAATGGAAGGGTGATAGCCTATGCTTCGAGGCAGTTGAAGAAGCATGAGCAGAACTATCCTACACATGATCTTGAGATGGCTGCAGTGATCTTTGCTCTGAAGATTTGGAGACATTATTTGTACGGGGTGACTTGTGAGATATTTACTGATCACAAGAGCCTTAAGTACATTTTCCAGCAGCGAGATTTGAATCTGAGGCAGAGAAGATGGTTGGAACTATTGAAGGATTATGATTGTGAGATTCTTTACCATCCGGGTAAAGCTAATGTGGTAGCAGATGCCTTGAGTAGGAAGTCCTCAGGTAGTCTTGCTCATATCGGTGTAGAGAGGAGACCATTGATCCAGGAGTTGCATCTGATGGTGGATCAAGGTCTGATGATGAAGATCAGTAGATCAGGTGGACTGTTAGCTCAGTTTAAAGTACGATCTGTACTGAGGGATAGGATTAAAGCAGCTCAGAGCCGAGATCCTATTCTAGAAGAGCTTGCAGAGAATGTCAGAGCAGGGAAGTTCACTGATTTCACACTTGATGATGATGGTGTGTTGTGGATCAGTGGTAGATTGTGTGTTCCTGATGTGGATGACTTGAGAGAGGAGATTTTAGAGGAAGCACATTCTACAGCCTACAGCGTTCATCCAGGTGTTACTAAGATGTACCACAGTATCAGAGATCTATACTGGTGGGATGGATTGAAGAAGGATGTTGCTGATTATGTTGCTAAGTGCTTGACGTGTCAGCAAGTGAAAGCCGAACATCAGAAGCCTTCTGGGAAGCTTCAGCCTCTTCCTATTCCTGAGTGGAAGTGGGAAAGGATAGCTATGGATTTTGTGGTCGGTTTACCTCGTTCGAAGGATGGATACGATTCCATCTGGGTGATTGTAGACAGGTTAACGAAGTCTGCACATTTCTTGCCTGTGAAAGCCACATATTCAGTTGCTAGATTGGCGAAGTTGTACGTGAAGCATATTGTATGCCTTCATGGAGTACCTGTGTCCATTGTGTCAGACAGAGGTTCGGTGTTTACTTCTCGTTTTTGGCAGAAGTTGCAGGAAGCGATGGGCACTAGGTTGGATTTCAGTACTGCTTTTCATCCTCAGACAGACGGTCAGTCTGAGAGGACGATCCAGACACTGGAAGATATGTTGAGGATGTGTGTCTTGGATTTGGGAGGTAGCTGGGATGATCATTTGTCGCTTGTTGAGTTTGCATATAATAACAGCTACCATAGCAGTATTGGCATGGCACCGTATGAGGCGTTGTATGGAAGGAAGTGTAGATCCCCGTTGAGTTGGGATGAGATTGGTGAGAGAGCTTTGACTGGACCAGAGATGATTCAAGATGCTGCAGAGAAAGTCGCCGTGATCAAGCGTAGATTAGAGACCGCAGTTAGCAGAAAGAAGAGTTATGCGGATCCTAGACGCAGAGATGTGGAGTTTCAGGTTGGAGATTTCATTTTTCTGAAAGTATCTCCGATGAAGGGTGTGATGAGATTTGGCAGGAAGGGTAAGTTAACACCGAGATATATTGGACCGTTTGAGATTCTGGAGAGAGTTGGCACTGTTGCATATCGGTTGGATTTGCCTCCGAGTATGTCACAGGTGCATCCAGTATTTCATATCTTGATGTTGAGGAAGTATATCTCAGATCCTTCACACGTGTTGCAACCTGACAGTGTAGAAGTAAGTGAAGATTTGACTTTTGTGGAAGAACCTGTGGCGATCGTAGATTATCAAGTTCGACAGTTGCGATCGAAGCAGATTCCGATGGTCAAGGTTCTGTGGCGTAGCGATAGAGTTGAAGAGCATACGTGGGAGACTGAAGCTGAGATGCGAGCTTCTTACCCGTATCTCTTTCCTTCTTGATCTTTTCTTTTCAGAATTCGGGGACGAATTCCTATAAGGGGGGAAGACTGTAATATCCCGTGTTTTTACATGTTTTTATACTGTATCGGGATATGCAGTATTAATAATTTTGAATATGTATATATACGATATTTTTATGAGTTGATATGTATTTTAAACCTATTTTAATTACTGTGTTTTATATACAGTGTTTTACGTAAAATTTTCCCGAGACTTTCATTTTCGGGGAAATTTCCACGTAAACAATGTATTATTAATTATTTTAAATGTATTTACGGGTTTGCATGAACTCATACATATTTTTAAATTATTAAATAAAGTCGGTGTGTATATTTATTTAATTAGGGTTTATTAATTCCCTAATATTTTATTAAGTATTTAATTGTTTTAATTGTTATTTAATTAATTTTATTGGGTATAAATTATTAAAATATTAATATTTTAATGTGTGTGGTGTATATTTGATGTGTGTAATTTAATATTATTTTAATATATAGTATAAAGTATATATATATACATATATTTGTCAAAATTACAAAAGTTTGCAAAATTACCATTTTGCCCCCGACAGTTTTTCTTCTTCTTCTTCTTCTCCGATCGTTCCCTCACCATTTCCGGTCGCTGTCGTGTCGTTCCTTCACAGTGGGTGTGCCGTCCGGTGTGTCACCGCCTTCCCCAACCTTTTTCGCCGCCTGAGGTAGTCGTTTCCGGCGCTTGGAAGTTGATTTTGGCTGGAGAAGCCGAAAATCGATCCACCGTCGATCACGTCGATTTCGGCCACCGTTTTCGACACCGCCGGTCTCTTTTTTCTCCTTGAGCTCCGGTGAGTGTGATTCTAGCTTTGGTTTGAGCTAAAATGGTCTAGAATTGCTTAGGTTTCGATTTTTCAATTTCGGCCTATTAGGGTTTTCGATTTTTTTCGAATTGTTCTTGATTGATTCATGCTTAATTCCTTCACAAATGTTGTTCCTAGTAGCTTAATCTACATGTGTGAATTTTTGTAGAATTTTTGGAGGTTGTTTGGATTTTTGGGTATTTTTGAATATTTTAATATTATTTTCTAATTTTCGGAAATTAATTATTTAATTTATGAAATTGGAGTTTATGGTTAAATTAGGTGTTGAAATGAATTATAGGAATTTATTTGGAATTTTTATGAATTTCTAAGTATTTATTTTTAATTATTGAAGTTTAGGTGATTTTGGAAAATTAGGTTAATTGTGTTTTAATTTGAATTTAATTGGTTAATTGAGTTTAAATATTGATATTATTGATAAATATGTTGAGAAAATTAATTTTGGGTAATTGTATGATTTTTGGTGAATTTTTGAAGTAATTTAAGTATATTTATATATATAGGGGGTATTTTGGTAATTTTATCCTAAATTGTCTAAAAATGTAATTTAATTGGTTTTAATATTTATTTAAGGTATAAAAATGATTTCTACAAATTATTTAGTATTTTTAACTAATTAAAACTATTTTTCGGGAATTATTTTCAATTATATATATAATATACGGTTTTTCTAATAAAATGAGTTTTTAATCGGTTTTTATAGTGTTTCAAGGTCAATTATGTAATTTTTACCTATAAAAATGTATTTCTGTGATTTAAGGATATTTTCGGTATATCTGGAATATTATTCTGTGTTTGTGGACCCCGGTCGGTGGACTGTAGTTTGGAGTCCGACCGTGGGATTTTGATTGTGTTGAGCTCGTTTTTCGAAGTGTATTTCTTTGCAGGGTCGGCTCTACTCTTTTGAGTAGAGAGATGTCCGTTTTACAGGTGAGGTTCTGTCGGATTTTCGGTAGAATTCTCGTAAAACGTGATATCCAGTCGAACCCTAATTCTATTTCCGTATTTTAATACTCTAGATTGAATTCTAGGATTTCTGTTAGGGTTTATTCTGATGTCGATTATTTATTGTTCGTTTAGTTGCGCCGAGACCGAGGGCTAGTGGACCAGGCCCGTCGGACCCGTCTCGTGGAGCGCATTAGGTGAGTTACTATATTATATATATATGCTTAGGATGCATGATTTAGAAAAATGCATGTTTTATTTTGACTGAATATGCATAAATAATGTGATTTATATTCAAGTATATTTTTGATATATTTTTGGTATATAATAAATTATATACATGTTTTGTAAATAAAATATATTTAAAATGTTTTTAAATATATTTTTAGTTTAATTCATGATTTGATTGGATTTATTTGACATATATATACTCAAAATATACCTGGTTTATGTTTGGTATATTTTCGGTATATATATGGATTATATTGTTATTTCATTTACATTCATGCATCATATATTTTTATGAATGAATGTTTTACATTATTAATGATGAAGGATATCAATAGAACGTGCTACCTAGTGGGCAGCACTAGGACCGAGTACGTACCGGTACGCCTATAGCTTTAGGCTATATTACTAACTATTTGTGGATATTGATTTGATTATGATTATTGATATGTGAGATGTGGTTTGGGGTGTGATTGCTGGAGCTCGGTTGACCAAGTGTCTCGGGGCCAATCACACTGGCAGTCAGACTGCTGGAGCTCGGTTGACTTAGTGTCTCGGGGCCAGTCTACTGTCCATATGGATTAAGTGGATATATTTGGTATAAGTGAGCCTGTATGGCCAGAGTGTTGTTTAACACTATTTTCTGAGGTTGCGATATTCTAGGGTTCTATGTGATCCTTCATAAATTGGGATTTTTCAGTAAAATATATAAAAATGATTTTTCTGCATTTGTGTGTATTTGCCTGTATATATATTAGATATATATATACTGTTGACTGTATGCATTATCACTAGTGTGTATGTATATATATTATAGTAATTCACTCAGTGAGGTCTGACTCCCCTCCGTTGACTATTTTTCAGGAGAGTCAACTTCCTCAGACCTCAGTAGCAGGTCGATACGCCGGATTTCTTCCGCCCCGGCTTCTTTATGTAAATTGTCTACTTGAGTCTTATTTATTTTATCTAGACACTGCAGTAGTTGTAAATTAAAGTATGGGATTTTATGTACTTTATTTTAAAGAGATGTATTATATTGAACTGGATTTGTATTAAACAGATTTTATGTATGAGATGAGTTTTGAAGTAAATCCAGTTGATATGGATAATATTATGATATTATGATTTTTATTTCCGCTGCATATTATATTTTATTGTTATTATAGCATGCTTTATTTTATTTTTAGGCTTGCTACGGGTTCCGGATTCGAAAGAATTCCCGTTCCCTAGCGCCGGTCATGGCCCCTGTTTTGGGTCGTGACAGAAAGATTGTAGGCATTAAAGAAATTAGTAACCCCCAATCCATATTTATTCATCATGTGTTGCTTGTTAATGGTCTTAAGCATAACTTACTTAGCATTAGTCAATTATGTGACATGGGAAATAAAGTCATTTTCTATCCTAGAAATTGCTTTATTTGTAGCTTAAATGATGATTAAGTAGTTTTTTATGGTGAAAGAGTTGACAATGTCTATGTCATTGACTTGAACAAAATTAACAATAAAGATAGTAAATGCTTAATGTCCATTTCCCATGACACATGGACTTGGCATAGAAGGTTAGGACATGCAAACCTTGAGCTTTTGGATGATCTTAGTAGACATGAACTTATGGTTAGTTTGCCCAAACTCAAGTTTATTAAGGACAAGCCTTGTGATGCTTGTCAAAAGGGAAAATAATTTAAATCCTTCTTTAAGCTAAAAAATGTAGTGTCCACTTTTAGGCCACTTAAACTTATTCATGTGGATTTATTTGGTCCTACTAGAGTTGCTAGTTTTGGTGGTATGCATTGTACTTATGTCTTGATTAATGATTACTCTATATACACTTAGGATTCTTTTAAAGCTTTTAAAAGTTTTTAAAAAAGAGTTCAAAAAGAAAAAAGTTTTTACATTTTAACTATTAGAAGTGATTATGAAACTAAATTTGAAAATAAATTTTTTAAAACTTTTTGTAATGAAAATAATATTTCACATACTTTTTCCTCTCTTAAAACACCTCAACAAAATTGGATTATTGAAAGGAAAAATAGAACTCTATTGGAAATGGCTAGAACAGTACTTCATGAGTATAACTTGCCTTTATACTTTTGGGTGTAAGTCGTTAACACCTCTTGCTATATAGCAAATAGAGTCTTTAAAAGACTAATTTTGAATAAAACTTCTTATGAGCTTTAGAATAATAGAAAATCCAAAATTTCATATCTTAGATTATTGAGATGCAAGTGCTTTATATTAAACACTAAGGGCAATCTTGGAAATTTTAATTTTAAAGTTGATGAAGGAATTTTCCTAGGCTATGCCACCTTTAGTAAAGCATATAGAGTCTTTAATAAAAGAACTCTAGTAGTTAAGAAATCTATGCATGTTGTATTTGATGAATCTAACCCACTTAATCCTAAAAAGGATATGTGTAGTGTTGATGACAATGTAGATAAGCTAGTGGATATGAACATTAAAGAAGAGAATGTTAGCAAGCCGTTGAAATTTGAAGGTCCAAGCAAGGAAGTGAGGAGATGCCTCAACCTACATAGAAGGATGATCTTCTAAAGGATTGACAATTCAAGAAAGCACATCCTCAAGATCTCATCATTGGTGACCACAAAGGGATAACTACTAAATCTCAACTTAAATTAATTGTTAATTTAGCCTTCATATCTCAAATTGAGCCAAAAAATGTTGATGATGCTTTAAGTGATTAATTTTGGGTCCTTGCTATGTAAGAAGAGTTAAATTAATTTTCAGAGAAACAAGGTTTGGACCTTGGTTCTTAGACTTAAACATCATCCTATTATAGGCATCAAATGCGTGTTTAGAAATAAGATAGATGAATTGGGTGTCATAATTAGGAACAAAGCAAGACTAGTAGCTAAAGGATATAATCAAGAGGAAGACATTGATTATGATGAAACCTTTACCCCCATTACAAGGTTGGAAGCTATTAGAATGCTACTTGCTTTTGCATCTTTCATGGATTTTAAACTACTTCAAATGGATGTTAAAATTGCATTTTTAAATGGTTTTCTTGAAGAGAAGGTGTATGTTGAACAACCTCTAGACTTTAAAAGTTATGATTTTCCTAATCATGTGTTTAAAATTTTAAAGTATTATATGGATTGAAATAAGCTTTAAGAGCTTGGTATGAAAGATTAAGTAACTTTTTGCTAGAGAAAGAGTTCTCTAAAGGAAAAGTTAACACAACTTTTGTCATAAAGAAATCAAAACATGATTTACTTATTATGCAAATATATGTTGATGACATTGTATTTAGTGTTACTAACTATTTCTTATGTGAGGAATTATTTAAGTTAATACAAGGGGAATTTGAGATGAGCATGATAGGTAAGCTCAAGTTCCTCCTTAGGCTTCAAATCAAGCAATGTAAATATGAGATCTTCATCAATTAAACCAAATACATAAGGGACATTCTTAAGAATTTTACCATGGATGGAGCTAAATCTAACAAGACTCCCATGAGTACTACAACCAAACTCAACAAGGATGAGAATGGCAAACCGGTTAGTGAAAAGCATTATAGAGGTATGATCAGATCACTTCTCTACTTAACCACTAATAGACCATATATTATATTTGACATATGCTTGTGTGCTAGGTTTCAATCTAGTCCTAGAGAGTCTTATTTGAATTCCATTAAGAGAATTTTCAAATATCTTAGTAGAATATTGCATTTAGGACTTTGGAGTTCATTCTTTAACTTGATTAGTTACTTGGATGCAGATTTTGCCTGTAGTTTACTAGATAGAAAAAACACTTTTGGAATGTGTCATTTTTTAGGAAATTTCTTATTTTTTTGGTTTAGCAAAAATAAAGTTTCAGTTGCCTTGTCCACCATGAAAGAAGAATGTTATGACTAGTTGTTGTTGCTCATAAATATTATGGCAAAAATAACAACTTAGGGACTACGACATTGACATTGACCACATTCCAATTAAATGTGACAACACAAATGCTATAAACCTTAGTAAGAATCTCATTCAACATTCTAGAACTAAGCATATAGACATTAGATATCATTTCTTACATGTTCATATGCAAAATGGTGATATTTTTCTTGAATTTGTTGATACAAATTATCAATTAGTGGACATCTTTACTAAGTCTCTTTGTGAAGAAAGAATGAACTTATTAAGCATAAACTTGGTATGACATATGGTTTAAGCTTATCTTGATGACTTATTAAATTACTTAATTGATGGTTAGATTTCTCAATTTGGAAAATTCATTATTTTCACGAATTTCGTATGTAATTATTTTTTTTTCTTTTTGTGTAGTTTTTGTTTTTTTGATACCTTATCATGATTACATTTTAAGAAAAATTATTGGTATTTATGATTTTCGTCATGTATAAATTATGCTTTAAAAAATATTTGCTATTTAAATGCTTATTTATTGAATTTAATTCATTCAATCAATTATTTAAAATTAGCAAATTTATTTTATATACATGATTTGTTATATAAAAAATTTCCCATTTGCATGATTTTTTTTTTATAAAATTTTGTGTTTTATTGATTAATTTATAATATTTACTTCAAAAATTAATCATTTGAAATTAAAATTTAATTTTTTTCCATTTAAATACTTAATTATGTTGATAATTATGATAACATTTAATTTGGTCTTTATTTGCATTGATTAGGTGTTAATTTTGTCCATAGGGACTTAATTGTCAAGTTTTAGGGGTATTATTATAACTTTTTTAAAAGTTTAGGATTCTTCTATCATTTTTGTGAAAAACATTAAAGGTTGCTCGTGACCGTTTTGTAGGTCAAAGGGTAGTGCCCCTCACAATCGCAAGCCACTTATAAAGAGCACACTGACAGCGAGAATCCTATTTTCAATAGGATTGTCACCTTTTTGTAGTATCCTACTCCTAAAAGGTAACAAGCTATTTTTCCTATTTTCTATGTAGAAAATTATTTGTTTTTAAACTAATTCTCCTCTGTATAAACCCTCTATTCACCTCACTTACTTCTCACATCACTATTTTACAATCAAACTCTCTTTTCACATAAAAATTCTCTCTTCTCTAGTCTTTACTCTTAGCACTTTTTTTGTAATCTCCATAGCTCCTAAGAAGAAGACCACACAAGAAGCTCTTTTATCATCTAGAAGATTTACCCAAAAAGACTCCTCCTATTTCATATTCTTCTACTCAAATTAGGCAAAGGATGACACAATTTTTCAAGAGGAAGATCATCTCTTTTAAATTCATGTCTCAAGAGACTTTGGAAAATATGGGTTGCTATAATTAAGTCAAAACTATGCTTGAAAGGGTAGGTATTGTCACGACCCAAACTAGGAGTCATGACCGGCGCTAGGGAACGGGAATTCTTTCGAATCCGGAACCCGTAGCAAGCCTTAGAAAATAAAATCATACAATAATTATATAAAAGTACGACCAAATTAAAATTTTCTGCATCAATATATAAAATAAATACTCCAAATCCTTTTATAAATGAATACATATTCGTGCAATGTTCAAATACAAATTCTCAGAGTATTTAATATCCAAACAAAATAATACACTTCTAATATAATAACACTACTACTGCAGTTTCTAGAATACAATTCAAAGTTCAAAATATACATTTGCATAAAATAGCCGGGACTGAAGAACACCGGCGAGGAACTCTACAACTAAGGTCTGACGATATGGAATCTCCTGAAAAAAAAAAATAATTGAGGGGGGTCAGACCTCACTGAGTGAATTATTATACTATATATACATGCAAACTAAACCATAACAATCAGGCATTCTTATATATATATGTATATACACACATTTCACACGAATGCCAAACTTTGCTTTTATAAATATACTAAATGTAGAAAACGTTTGTTTTAATTCATGAAGGATCCATAGAACCCTAAATAATAACAACCTCAAACAATCCCATCATCACTCTAGCCATACAGGCTCACTTGATTCCAAATAGAACACTTATTCCAATTTGGACAGCAGACTGGCCCCGAGACACTAAGTCGACCGAGCTCCAGCAGTCTGGCTGTCAGTGTGATTGGCCCCGAGACACTTGGTCAACCGAGCTCCAGCAATCACACTATCCATCACCTCACATCTCAATCAACCCAATAGATCATTCAATTCACTTATGGACAGTAGACTGGCCCCGAGACACTAAGTCAACCGAGCTCCAGCAGTCTGACTGTCAGTGTGATTGGCCCCGAGACACTTAGTCAACCGAGCTCCAGCAATCACACTATCTAACATACCATTAATCTAGTCAAATCAATTAAATCAATTATAATCACCAAATTTTAACTCTCACTCAATCCTTATCTATCGTACCGGTACGTACACGGTCCTAGTGCTGCCCACTAGGAAGCACGTTCTATTGATATCCTTCACTTCGAATAAATCATTCATTCAAAAAAATAATTAATGTAGAACAATATTCATAATAGTAAAACCAACCATATATATATATACCAAAAATATACTTAAAATATACCCAGTATATTTCAGGTATATATATATATATATATATATAGTCAAATAAAATATGAAATAAACTAAAGATAAATCATTAATATAGTTAAAAACAATTTAAATGAGTAACAATAATATAACATGCATTATCTTAAAAATATACTTAAATATGCAAAAGATATACCCTAAGTACTCAAATCATTTAATAAACCATTTATGTCTAAATATTCATTTAAATACGTTTTTGTGTTTAACATATATTCACAAATATACTAAAAATAAACCCGATTATCTATCATGCATATATCCAAAAATAAACCCTAAATATACCACTAATGTGTTAGGTTTAATTTAATAATAAAACATTTATTTATTCGGAAATAAATAAAAAAATATACCAAAAATAACTTAAAAATAATTTAAGTGTAGGTTTATAATTTAACATGCAATTAATTAAGAATAAACCTAAAATCTACTTAAATTATACCTAAAGTATACTAATCATTTAATAAAATAATTATGTCTAAGTGTACATTTTAAAACATGTGTATATTACTCAAATGTATTAAACCTAAACCTAATTGTTTAATGTGCATATATCAAACTAACATGTCTAATTATTTATTATGCATATATATAAAATGCAACCCTAGATATACCAGAAATATTATAATTTAAATCCTTTTTTTTTTAAACATACAATGAAAATGAAAAATTCTAAATAAATGCACCCTATATGCAATGCATATATATACAGTATAATAACTCACTGATGTGCGCTTCTCGAGACATATTCAACGGGCCTGGTCCGTTAGGCCTCGGTTCCGGCGCAGCTAGACAACAAATGACAACATGAAATCAGAATAAATTTAACAAAAATTCTAAAGACTCGATCTAGAATTTTAGACACAGCTTTAGAATAGGAATTTGACCGGACATCACGTTTTACGAGAATTCTAACGAAAATCCGGCAGAACCTCCCCTGTAAAACGGACATCTCTCTACTCAAAGAGTAGAGCCGGTCCTACAAAGAAATACACTTCGGAATAACACACAGGATTACAATCAAAATCCCTCGGTCGGACTCCAAACTACAATTCACCGACCGAGGTTCACAATACACAGAATATTTATAAAATACCGAAAATGCCCTTATATAATAAAAATACATTTTATAAATCCAAATTACGTAATTAACCCTAAAACATACTAAAAATCAATAAAAACCCATTTATTTAGAAAAATAGTATATTATATATAATTTGAAAATAATTTACGAAAAATAGTTTTAATTAGTTAAAAATACTAAAAATTTGCAGAAATCATTTTTATACCCTAAATAACTATTAAAACCAATTTAATTACATTTTTAACCAATTTAGTGTAAAATTACCAAAATACCCCTATATGTATATATTCACTATAAATGTTCAAAAATTCACCAAAAATTATATAATTACTCAAAAAATTAATTTATCAACATATAATTCGATAATATCAATAAATATACACAATTTACCAATTTATTTCAATTAAACACATAATTAACCCTATTTTTCAAAATTACCTAAACATAATAAATTCCAAATAAATACATAAAAATTCACAAAAATTACAAATAAATTTCTATAATTCATTTCAACTCCTATAATCACCATAAAACACAATTTCATAATTTAATTAATTAATTTTCGAAAATTCATTAAATAATATTAAAATAATAAAAAAAATTCACCAAAATTAAAATAAATTCCAAAAATTATAACAAAAATATATTCATGAAGCTCAAGCTATAAGGATCATCATTTGCAAAGGGAGTTTGCTTGAATCAATAAAAATCAACCTAAAAAAAAAATAAAAACCCTAAAAGCTCAAAAATAAAAATTTAACAAAACTTACAAACGAGATGGTTTGAGCTCAATCCGAGCTTAGAAATAGAGTTATCATAACTCAAGGAATCCAAAGAACCCAAGAACTCAAGCAAAGGTGGCCGGATCCTCGCGCGGAGTTACTGTAGCAGTAGGTGAAGAATTCAGTTTTTCTAGCGGTTTCAAGGCTTCTGGACGACGACGACGAGGCTAGAAGGAGGAAGTGGTCGGTTGGAAGTGATGGAGGCACACCGACGAGCTTGGATCGAGATGTTGCGGGAGGTAGGATGGTCACAGAAGCTTCTGCATTATTTTGCTAAATGTTTTTGAATGTGTGCTGTGTTGTTTGTATGTTTATATGTATATTTGTTGATGTGTGTGTGTTGGTGTGTATATGTGCACGTGAATGTGTGTGTTTATATATGTATATGTGTGTTGTTTGTTTGTTTGTGTATATATTTTAATAATAAACTATATAATATAATATAATAATAATATTTTATAATAAACTAATCTCAACCACTCATTATAATATATATATATATATATATATTATATATATATATATATATATATATATATATATATAGGTACACACATGACACACACATGCATAATAATATACACAATATAAAATTATCAATAATTAAAATTTATACTATTAATAAAATAATTGGATAATAAGAATAATATTCATAATAATATTAAACAATAAAATAACACTAATGATAATATTAATGAAAATAATAACCATGATAATAATAACACATAACACATTTGAAAATAACAATAATATAAACAATATTTATGAAATAATTTTATGTAAATCAATAAAAATAAAATAATGTTAGTACTAAAAAAAATAATATTAAAATAACCATGCACTAAATTAACGTTATTAAAATAATAGTATTTAAAAATAATAAATATACATAATTAAATTTAAACGTCCAAAATAATAAATTTCAAAATAATATATTTACGTAGAAAATTCAATTAAATATAAAATAATAATAATTAATCACAAAATAGTAAAATAATTAAATTAAATTTTTAAAAATTTATTAACACTGCATATCTCATAATATAATAAAATAATTTAAAAATTAGGGTTATTACAGGTATTTATGATTTTATTTTTTATGCCCTTGCCACCTATCCTTCTCTTTTTCATGAATTTCTCTCCACTTATTGCTTGAGAGTTTAATTCTTTGATGACAACAATCCCATGAATAACATGAGGTTTAGATTGGGTGGTAGAGATAGATTTTTGACCTCTCAACAATTTAATGATATTTTTAGGTTTAGACAAGGTCTTTCATCTCTTAACACTCATTGATCCCCTCAAAATTTTTGGATTCAATATGCTAAACCTAATGCTAGTGCCTTTGCTGCTAACTATAAAAAATAATCTCTTTTTACTTCTAAAGCCCTTTAGTATATGCATTGTTTTATAACCTAGTCTATCCATGCTAAGGGCCTTAGCAATGAGGCAATTTCTTTTGATGATATATTCCTTCTTCATTGCTTTATTGAGAATGTGGAAGTTGAATTAGGAAGATGGCTACAATGGAGATTGTGGTTAGTTAGTGATAGTGTAAGTAGGATTATCACCAAAATTGCTAACTATTTTAGGATTACTTTGAACAACATACCTTCCTTGCTGCTTTCTTTTCTTAATAAACAATCTCTTGACAAACTCTAGATAATTCAAATTAGCTAGAGGTTTATGGGTTTAGAAGAATAAAAAGGGAGATGACGACGTTGATGAGGAACTTGCTGATGATTTAGAAGACATTGAGCAAATTAATACTCATGGTCTTGAAGGGTTGGACTTAGAGAATAAGATCCTTAAATGGAAGATCCTACTCAATCTCAAGTACTTTCTCAAAGGAAAAGAGCAAGGGGTCTACATCTCAAAGTGTTGATGAAGAACCCACTTGTGTTGAAGGATTCTTTGATCATCTCTCCATAGTTGAATCCAACTTCCACAATAGGTTTGATCAAGTGGATGCAATATTTGATCAATTTGAGCATAGAATGATCATATGGAGTATGATATTCATCAATTGTATGCTCATCGCAATATACAATGCTCTTAGTCTCCTCCTCCTTCATTCCAAGATTCTCAAAATGGACATGACTTTTAGATTTTTTAGTTTATTTTTTTATTTTTTTATTTTTATTGTTTTAGTTCTTGTCTTTTTGTTTCCTTTTGGTTTATTTTCAGTATCTTGTCTCATTTGTCTTAGTTTTATCTTTATTTGGCTTATTTGGCTACCTAGTTTTGTCTTTATTCCCTTTTTGCTCTTTGACAAAAGGGAAGAGAAATTGTGATGTGTTATCTTTATTTTAATGAAATTTTTTATTTCTTATCATGTCTTACATATTTGTTATGTTAGGCTTAGGCCTTAAAATTATTTAACAAAGGGGGAGAATTTGTGCTACATGCCAAAATAAAAATTTCCTTTGTATTTATTTATTTATTTTTCATTTGGTATCTTCTTAATAAAATGGGAGATAAAAATTATTTGATAAATGGGGAGAAGCTTTTTACATAAGAAGTATTACTATCATATATACCATAATACATTGTGTTTATTTTTCACTTGGTATGTTTTTCAATTGGTATTGTTTTAAGGGGGAGCATAAAACCATGTTATTTGTGCTATATTTTTTATAACTACTTTAAAATGCTTATAAATGCTCTAATACATCATTTTTATTATGTTATTTTATTATGCTCTGAAATATGATGCACATCACACTCTAATACATACTAATTCTTGTATTTAAATTATGCATATATTAAGGGGAAGCAAATTCATTATTGCATCTAAATATGACACACTTAATTTTTTATTATTTATTAAATTGGTTGTCAAAGCCAAAAATGGAGAGATTGTTGACCATTTGCATGATCAAACCCTTCATTTTGACTTTGACAAACAATTTAAATTACTAATGATTTTATTTAAGTGTGTAGGGATTTATTTAAAGTTATTAAAATTATTTGTTCAAGACATGTGTAAGCACCCAATTTCAGGATGCAATTGTGCACAATTGCGATGTAAGCCCCTATGATGAAATTCATTCAAAAATTGAAGTTAGTTGTCGATTTTCTGGACTTTAAGGACTAAATTACAACATTTTTAAGGGTTTGATTGCAAATAAGTCAATTTTTCAGGGATTTTTTGGTAATTAAAAGTTTTTTTTTAAAAAAAAAGAAGAGTTGGCATTTAATGCCGACTGACATTACACAATGTTGATCGACATTGCATAATGCCGGTCGGCATTACACAATTCCAACTTGTAAAAGTTGATTTTTTCGCGTATTTTTATTGATTTTTCAGCGTTATGATTGGTTGAAAATTCAAATTTTATCTTTACAATTATTTGATAAGGTTGTTTAAACACAAAAGGTTTTTTTTGAAATCAAAGAAAAACAAACGCTATCTGATCAGATAGGTCTGTTCCTCCTTTGGAGGAAGTTATGTATTTTTTAGTCTTTCTAAGATTTAGGTTTTTTTTATAATTAAAATCAATTTAGGCCCATTAGGTTAATTAGATTTTAGGTCCACTTAGTTAATTAAAACTTGTCTAGACTTACCTCAGTCCACTTAATTGTATTTCTTTTAAAATAAATAGACTTAGGTCCACACTTAACTTAAAATAAAACTAAGTTAGACTTAGGCCCACTAATTTAATTTTTCTTTAAAATTGAATAGACTTAAGCCCATATCTTAGAAAGACTAAAAAATAGATTTAGGCTCAGTAATTAATAAAATGTAGGCCCACTTTTATTCTATTTCACTTGTAAATAAAATGAAGATTTAGCTAACTTTTTAATAAAATTAACATAGTTTAGACTTAGGGACAACATGATCTTGAGTGCATTTTTTACTTGTAATTTTATTGACTTGTTGCCTTTTTGGGTAGATGGATGTTAATTAGGGTTTAATAAAATTGCATGTAATTAGAGGATGAAATAATCATTTATAAAATTATTATAAATGAACACAAGACTAAGAGAAGTTAGTATTCCGTATCCAGAATCTCTTGGTTGTGGTGCTAATTTTCTTTTAGAGAATCGAGTACCATCAATCAAATTATCCCAGTTATTACCCTGGGTGGCGACTCCTCATCTCCACAACATGTCTTTATGATAATGGTTAGTGTGTTCTCTAAGGCCCTGAGCCTAAATAGTGTTGCGGTTGCTAAAATCTTGGACGCACGCTAAACCCTGCCATCTTTATTCTGGTCCACACTAATAATATCTCTAGATGCTTTATTCCATACTCAAATATATAAAAGAAGGATAGCAAGGGCGTTCAACAAGAAGGTTAAGCCTGGGAAGATAAAAGCTAAAGATATGGTGTTGAAACAGTCTAGAGCCGTGGTGTTCAATCCGAGAGGTAAATTTAGACCGAATTGGGAAGGACTATACTTGGTTAAATCAGTTTTACCTAAAGGAGCTGCTAAGATATTAGATCTTGAAGGGATTGAGTTTATGGAACCTGTCAATCTGGATCTCCTCAAGAAGTACTACCTGTAAAAAAAATGAATAAAAGTAGAATAAAGAAAATAAAGTCTGCTGGCTAGAAAACTTGAAAAGGCTAGTCAGGCAAAAGTTAGGACATTCACGCTGTTCAGAAAACCCGCAAAGGGCTAACAAGCAAAAATTAGGGAAATAAATAAAAAAAATAATGGTCCTGCTGATTAGAAAACTCGTAAAGGGCTAGTCAGGCAAAAATTAGGGAAATAAAATATGAGCGAAAAATATTCAGTTATAAAATCTGTGAGGACTAGCTGATAACATGAGTTATGTCATGTGATGTATTAAATGTACTCATTTTGGCCCTAATTAATGAATGAAATTGAAATTAAATTTTTTTTAAACTTTGCATATCCTTTTTTATTATAAAGCATAAGTACTTGAAAGGATAACAAAACATAAGAAAGCCTAAAACTAGCTCTATGAGACCATTCTATCTAGTGATGTCTTTGTTTCTTCCTTTGCGACCCATCATACAAAGCTTGAGTTCTCTTGTACCTAGCAAATCCTGGTGGTTCTGTCTTTTGGATAACAACCCAATTTTGTAATCATCATCAGTAGTAACATCCGCATCCAGTGTATGTTCTGTTCAAGGGCTCTACAAGGCCACGAGCTCCTAATCTTATCCAGAGAATCTTATCTCAAAGGAAAGCCTTCAAAGTCAGTCAGAATAACAATGAACTGAGGGCGACCATATTGACGACAAAGGCATAAAGGGGTAAAAAAGGTAGAGAAGTGCAGCCCAGGAATAGGAACACAGTGCTCATACAACTCGATAGTCATGAACTTCAATCTCCACCAAGGGCAGACCCATGTAATCTCAGCATCTGAAATCTTCTTCAACCAGTCAACCCATTGGTCCATAGAACATTTGTCCTTCATTCTCAAAGGACAAGATTGTAGCTGATAAGGTTAATAAGTCAAAGGATTGAGGAGTATATTAAGCAAACTCAATATTTCCTATAACTAAATCTAACAAAAAAAATCCATGAAAGTGCAAAACACTCTTTTAGTTCTATCTAATAGTGTTCGAGACAGTACAGGAATAAAAATAGCAGTACAATAGAGAGCAGTCAGATACAGACACCCAGAAAGTTAGGAATACAGAAACTCTAAATCATTCATCTTGTGCTTTGGTATCAGGCCATGGGCTCCATCCTCTGCTAAGGTCATCATGATGATGAGTGTTTGGAGATCTAGTAGATGAAGTCCTAGCACTATACGGATCAAAGCCCAAGTCTGTAAGTTGCCGATGAAGCATCTCATTCTCCCGTTCTAGACCACTGGAATAGCTTTGCATACATAGAAAACACCATATCATATGCATTACATGCATAATATGCATACATTTACATTGTCTCAATGAGGGCACTTACCTATCAACTGTCTGTAACCTACATCGTAAATAACCTCTGAGATGAGGCAAGTCCATATAGATACTCTGCATATGTCCAGGGAATATGTTTTGTAAAATTTTATTAATATCAATGTCAAGTGTACAGATCCATACAAGAAATAAAGCAAACAGACTCACATGAGAAGCATCTGGTGGATAAAAGCTAGGAAGCTGAGCATCACTAAACTGCATCTGCTGCTCAATTGAAGTGTGAATAGCAGGAGCCCAGTAAAACATAGACTTGTCTAGAAGAGAGACATCACCAAGCGTAGCACAGATAAAGGCCCCATCGCGACTAGACCCAACGTGCTGAGCATGGTGATCAGGATTAGGTCCGGGCTTAGGGCTCTTAATATCTGGAGCAATCTCAGTCTCCTCATCGGCGTCAACAATAGAGCGAACCTCCTCAAACTGTAAAGAGAAGGAGTGAGTCATAGGTTCTAGAAACAGAAGCTGAAATAATGAGAAATTACCTTATCATCGTTAATAGGAACATGCTCCAGGAGGCTCTCACGGATAAACTGCTGATAATGTCGAGAACGGTCAAGAAAATCTAAGGCAGCATATCCCTGTAGTGCATCCCTTAGCTTTGAACCTATAAGATGCGAGCTACGGAGCATAGAGGAAGGGACATCAGATGGAATGCGATGTCAAGAAGGGCCGAAAGACCAACGATATACTCGCTCCCCTAGATACCACATCAGATAGCCATAACCAGAAAGCAGGATCCTCATAGGCTCCAAGTGAGCTGCAGCTGCCATGAAATCATATCATTGGATGTCCTCAATACCTTCTAATCGATCAGAGTTTATCTGTAATTTATGTAAATTAAGTCTAATTTCTATTAAACTGTAGCATACTAATGATTTTATTTTTCCTTACTAGGTGCCATTTGATAGTGTTTAACTAATCACGGTATGTCTATAAAGTGTTCCTATTGCTAATAAGGCGAGAAGAACCCTATCTCATCATTAGAGGAAAGGTCTTATCAGAATTGATAGCGTTAAAGCCTCGAATCAGCCCGATCTCTATGCTCCAGATCTGGAAAAAAGAACATATTAGAAAAGGAAAAGAAGAGCAAAAATATAGAGATCAAATGAAAGAAAATATACATGCAAGACGTGCCAAAATCCACACATCATGATAGCACCTCTATAGACAGTGTCTAATCTGTAATAAATATAAGCAAGTGCACCAGATCCCTAATCTAATGTGGCAACTTGGTCCAAGTCACAAAGAGGACCCAACAGAGCGATACTGACCTCATGACTGGTCTCATAAAAGAGGGTCGTGCTTAATAATATCAAGAGGAAACACCTCACCTTATGAATAATCTAATGAGGAATCAAAGTAGGAAGGCATCTGAATCCCTCAACTAATTATGAAATAAGAACATTCTTTAGATTCTTCCATGGTGGGGCGAACCCGATCAAGTCTCGCACGTGCTGACGCCGTGTATGCTCTGGAAGACTACTCGTTTGATTATTCATAAGGTGAGGTGTTTCCGTGCATTGTTCCATGATGTGGGATCCTCCAAAGGCAATCCTGGTGATAGCAAAGAAGCTCATAGGTGAAAAGAAATAAATAGAAGCAAGAAAAGTTACCTCATTATCCACATCTTTGCACCTGTGGGTATGTAAATGAGTCAAGGGAAAGATAGTTGAGTCTTCTCAAAGTTCCAAATTATTATGAGGAAAATGAAGAGGCAGAATCCTCTAACATTCTGAAGTCTTAGCTCCCTCATGTTGTCTACATGACGAGGAGGCCATAGGATCAGACAGATTGCAAATTGGACAACAGATGGTGAAGAAATCAAGAAAAGAAGAATCAAGATCAATTGAAAAAAAAGGAAGAAGAAGAAAAGAATGGGAAGAGACGTGAAGTGATCGACAAAAGGGAAAGAATATGTAAAAGGGAGAATATCCATTTTAATCCTTCCAATTTATTTACTTTTTCTCTATCTTTTCTTTCTTGCAATTCAGTCCATAATTGCATTCTGATTAGGAACATGTTCTTAATTAAATCATGACATTCATCAAATTAATAATTCATTGAATTATTAAAACTACATAATCAATCTATGATTCTGAATCTTCTATCAAATACAGAATACAGTTAAAGATTACAGAACTCATTTTTTGCATTTTACATGCATGATTTCAATCAAAGGTTTCATATGCTGCACAGTAGCTATGATATGAATTTTAAATCACTATGTTATGTGCTACACAGTAGTCATAACCTTCATTATGTTATGTACTGTATAGCAGTTATGATATAAACTTTCAAATTCCTCATTGCTAGACGTTCCACAGGAACTATAGTAAATTTTCAATTCAATTACACTAGACGTCCCATAGGAAATATAGTGTGCATCGTTAGACATCCCACAAGGAATATAATGAAATTCAATTCAATTACATTAGACGTCCCACAGGGAATATAGTGTGCATCGTTAGACATCTTACAGGGAATATAATAAAATTCAATTCAATTACACTAGACGTCCCATAGGGAATATAGTGTGCATCATTAGACGTCCCACAGGGAATATAAAAAAATTTAATTCAATTACACTAGAAGTCCCATAGGGAATATAGTGTGTATCGTTAGATGTCCCATAAAGAATATAACGAAATTCAATTCAATTACACTAGACGTCCCGCAGGGAATATAGTGTGCATCGTTAGACGTCCTATAGGGAATATAACGAAATTCAATTCAATTACACTAGATGTCCCACAGGGAATATAGTGTGCATTGTTAGACGTCCCACAGGGAATATAATGAAATTCAATTCAATTACATTAAACATCCTACAGGGAATATAGTGTGCAACATTAGACGTCCCACAGGGAATATAACAAAATTCAATTCATATATACTAGACATCCCACAGGGAATATAGTGTGCATCGTTAAACGTCCCATAAGGAATATAATGAAATTCATCATTGCTAGATGTTCCACAAGAACTATAGCAAGTTTTCAATTTATCATCGCTAAACATCCCACAAGGAATATAGCGAAACTCATTTGCAAAAAGTCCACTAGATGTTCCATGGGAAATATAGTGCGACTTATCAAACACTACACCTTGCTCAAAAATTTGAGCATCAATCCATCACTTAGGATACAATCGAGTGTCCTAATTTCTTTCTTTCGAAATTGTGTGCTTCTATTGCTTTGCCGTAATTTGTCAAGCAAACAGCAACAAAAGGGGGCAACTATAAGCACCCAATTTCAGGATGCAATTATGCACAATTGCAACGTATGCCCCTATGATGAAATTCATTTAAAAATTGAAGTTAGTTGTCGATTTTTTGGACTTTAAGGACTAAATTGCAACATTTTTTAGGGTTTGATTGCAAATAAGTCAATTTTTCAAAGGTCTTTTGATAATTAAAAGTTCGCATTTAATGCCGATCAGCATTAGTGTAATGCCGACCGGCATTGTGTAATGCCGCACAATGTTGATTCGCATTGCACAATGCCAATCGACATTACACAATTTCGACTTGTAAAAGTTGATTTTTTGCGTATTTTTATTGATTTTTCAGCATTTTGATTGGTTGAAAATTCAAATTTTATCTTTACAATTATCTGATAAGGTTGTTTAAACGCAGAAGGTTTTTTTTGAAATCAAAGAAAAACAAATGCTATCTTATTAGATAGGTCTGTTCCTCCTTTGGAGGAAGTTCAGTATGTGCAGACTTTGCATTTAAAAGCAGAGTCTGCATGCGTGCATAGGAGGAGGATTTTTTGGCAGAGGATTTTTTTTTGGAGAATTTTTACACACAGAGAAAAAAAACACAGAAACCCTAAAATTTAGATGTGAAGAATACCTCGCACATACCCTGGTCTTCCAAAAGAAACCCTAATTTTGGATACTACCAATGTCTTTAAAAGCAATCAAGTGCCAGTCTAGAATCAATAAACAATTCAATTTCAACAATGAAAATCCTAATCTGAGGGGCCAAAAAGGGGCATTTGCATAACATCTAAATCATTAGTGTTTTTTTTTCTATGTCATTTTTATTCTTTCTATTTTTTTCTTTTGCAATTTTTTATTCTGTTATTCTCTTTTTGATTATTTAATTTCACTATTAATCTGATTATTTTTTTTGTTATGTGCATGTTGATTGAGGAGGATACTGCTTATATTTAGATTGAGTAGAAGGTCCATGGAATGCCATGGAAGAATCTATGTTATTTCCTAATAGGATTTATGATTTTTTATTTATGATTTTTTCATTTTTGGTGTTCTGTGTAGTTATTTTAATTTCTGGGTGTGTAATTATTTAATCTTAATTTTGTATGTAGTTTGTAATAGCCCCAGTAATGGGAATAGTGAAAAATTTAATTTTCTGTACTTTAAAATCGATTAGTAATTAGGTTCAATTGGGTAAAAATCAATTAAAATCAATGGTGGCAGTAGCTTAAATTAGGGTTTGCATGTAATTAATTTAGGATTTTTTTATAAAATCACTGTAATGTTTATTAGATCCATTTTTTGTGTTTTATTTGTTTTAGGCTTGTTTTTTATGTTTTTATCCTTTTGGGCCCCAAACCCACGTTTAGGTCTAACCTGCTTAATAAATGGGCTTAAAAAAATGATTTAGGTTTTTTTTTTATAATTAAAATCAATTTAGGCCCATTAGGTTAATTAGATTTTAGGTCCACTTAGTTAATTAAAACTTGTCTAGACTTAGCTCAGCCCACTTAATTGTATTTCTTTTAAAATAAATAGACCTAAGTCCACACTTAACTTAAAATAAAACCAAGTTAAACTTATGCCCACTAATTTAATTTTTCTTTAAAATTGAATAGACTTAAGCCCATATCTTAGAAAGACTAAAAAATAGATTTAGGCTCATTAATTAATAAAATGTAGGCCCACTTTTATTCTATTTCACTTGTAAATAAAATGTAGATTTAGCTAACTTTTTAATAAAATTAATATGGTTTAGACTTAGGGACAACATGATCTTGAGTGCATTTTTTACTTATAATTTTATTGACTTGTTGCCTGTTTGGGTAGATGGATATTAATTAGGGTTTAATAAAATTACATGTAATTAGAGGATGAAATAATCATTTATAAAATTCTTCTAAATGAACACGAGACTAAGAGAAGTTAGTATTCCGTACCCAGAATCTCCTGGTTGTGGTGCTAATTTTCTTTTAGAGAATCGAGTACCACTAATCAAATTGTACCAATTATTACCCTAGGTGGTGACTCCTCATCTCCATGCAATGTCTTTATGACAGTGGTTAATGTGTTCTCTAAGGCCCTGAACCTAAATAGTGTCGTGGTTGCTAAAATCTTGGACACGCGCTAAACCCCACCGTCTACAATATAGTGATTTGAAATACTATATAAAATGAGTACTCATATGTATTTTAATAAAGTACATGGACCTATGTAAGTGTCTAAGTTAAGAATATGCATTAGGGGTTTAAAAATATTAACTTTTAAGCTACAAGTGGCTACTCACGAGCCCCTCACGAGATGCCTTCTGTCCCCCCTATCTAGCCTTCTACAAGCCATTCAGAGTGACTAGTTTGAGCCACTCACGAGCGCTCCTCACGATTTTGAGCCACTTATGAGGGCATGCCAGACAGACTCCAACAGACAAATTTTAATGCAACAGTTATCAAACTTGCTCCTCACGAGCCAGACACTGCTTTCACGATCGTGAGCAGCGTTTTGACTGCAAAAAGCTATTTTTCATTTAATAAAGAACAATAAAGGTTGGAGATGCAATTAATAGCTCCAACAGCCATATTTTTTATGCTCAACATGCATAAACATGCTTTGGAGTCTTATTAAAGTGTAACACACTTTGAATATTGACTTTTCTCTCCTTACCATTGATTGAGCATTTACTTCTTTGTCTACTTTCTTTGTATTTGCTTAAACTTTTTAAGAGTTGGTTGCGTGAATAGAATAGGAACTCTTCTTCTTTTATTTTTTGGGGTTCAAAAGAAAAAAGAAGTGAGGTTCTATACTTTGTGAAAGGTTGAAGTGTTTGCCTATTTAAAAAACTTAGGATTTGGGTTGAAGAGTAATCCTAAACTCTTATTTTTTAAGGTTAAAGTTAAGCCTAAAACTCAAAGTTGTAAGAATGTAAGAATCAATATAAGTGAATAGAATGTGGTAACTAAAAATCTTAACTTGGAAGAGTTAAATGGAGACGTAGGTTTATTAATAAACCAAACTCCTTAAATATTGTGTGTTCTTTCTTCTACCTTTTTTATTTTTTGTTTAATTTCTCTTAATCCTTGTTTAATATCTTAAAAGCCCTATGCACCCCCTCTCTAGGGCAATTACAAAATAAAATGACATGATAATTTCCCAATACCTTCAATGAGCCAAAGCTTTTGCTGATAAGCTTGGAGCTATTGGACACCCTCTCTTCACTGCTGAATTTAATATGATTATATATCGTAATATTAGGTTTGAGTTTCACTCTATTATCACTACATTAAAATTATGCCCAAAACTAGTTTCTTTTCATGAGCTTTATGGACAGCTCATAACATATGAAATTTTACTCAAAAGCTCTCAAGAGGTTCCTTTAGCTAATATGGCAACCAAGCATAATTATTCTACCTCATCTCCTCCTCATCTTCGGTCTAGTTTTCTTCAAACTGCCATGCCATGCCTAACTGTTTTAATGGATACTGTCGTATTAAGTGTCAAATTTATGGATAAAAGAATCGTACAACTAAAGAATATTGATGTTGTTATCAAAGGATTAGTGTCTTTCCATCGCACCCATAAGCTAATTATATTACTTATGGTTTTTTTTCGCATGGCTCTTCCTATCCGGCGTACTCTGATTCTCTTTCCTATGCATTTGGACATTCTTCTAGTCATTGGTATCTAGTACTAGAGCTACTCATCATATGACTTTGATTCTCTCATCGCTTACTGTCAATGATTCTTGCAAGGGACATGATCAAATTCAAGTTGCTAATGGTTAAGGTTTAAGTATTTCCAATACTGGCTCTTCTAAATTTTATCTAAAGATAAAATTTTTTGCTTAAATAATGTGATACATGTTCCCTTTATCACTAAGCCATTACTTTATGTTCAAAAATTTACTATTGATAATTCCTGTTTCTTTGAATTTCATCCTACTCATTATTTTTTTGTCAAGGATTAGGTAACTAAGAAATCACACCTCCACAGTTTGAGTAGTCATGGCCTTTATACAATTGCTTCCTCACCAACTGCTTTCAGTGCTGAACATGTTTCCTTTCAAGATTGGCATGTTCACTTTGGGCATCCACAAATAAAAACAATTTCCAAATTAATAAAAGATTTTTGGTTACCTTGTGTTAATTCTAGTCATGTATTAAATTTTTCTTGCTCATCATGTCAGTTAGGAAAGTTAACCAAGTTTCCTTTAGCTAAAGTTACTCATAGAAGTACTGCACCTTTTGAAATTTTATATTCAAATATATGGGGACTAGTTTCGATTGTTTCAGTAAGTGGTTTTTGTTATTTTGTTATTTTTATAGATGAGTATACTCGTTTTTGTTGGTTATTTTGCATGAAACAATGAAGTGATTTGTATAATATTTTCTTGCAATTTAATTAGCATGTTGAATGTCATTTAACACTAAAATTAAAGCTACCCCAAGGGGCTGGGTCTAGCGGTAATTAGCTAATGTTTATAGCTAGACATTCCAAACTCAAACCTTGGGGTAGGTAGAGGGTAAAATAAATTGATTTTGATTTTAGTCCACCCCCCTACCCTTTAAAAAAAAAAGAAAAAAATTACTAAAATTAAAGCTTTGCATAACGGTTAGGCTGGTGAATATAGCAAATTCACAATTTTCTTGTTTCCAAAGGCATTACTCATCATGTAGCATGCCCGCATACACGTGAGAAAAATGGCATTTCAGAAAGAAAAATTTGCCATATTACTAACACATCTCTATCTTTAATGGCACATTTAGAAGTTCCATTTAAATATTGGTCATATGTTGTTGAACATGCTATTTTTCTAATTAATAGTATGCCTAATGATATTCTTTCTAGCCTATCCCCTATTCAAAAATTTTTTGGCAAACCTAGACTATAAAAATTTTAAAATTTTTGGTTGTTCTATTTTGCCTCTTTTACATCCTTATAATTGTTAGTGATATGCACTAGGTCAATCATGTATGACCATATTTTGACTTTATCATTTTATTTAATAAATAGGCATTTTTCATTATCATTTTATGTTATGATAATTACTTGAATAGTCAATTCTTACTAAGGCCATCAAGTATATGACTGGATAATAAAACTCATATATTAAATATGAGTTCTATTCAAATTATCCTTAGTCAAAACAATGTATTATGGCTAGTATGGTATTGATTGATGATCATGTTCTACTAATCATGAATATGAAATATTAAGTCAACTCATGGGTACTTATTTGAGAAATAAAGTGCTAGATTGACCTATCATGAGAATAACACATAAATAATTGTCATAAGTAATTCTCATCACAGTAATTTTGGCTTAGTCCTCTAACCTTCAAATCACCAGAATTTCTACATAACTATTTTGTATTTTGATACAATCTTATATTATCTTTAACTGGATGATAATATAGGTTATTATTGGGTATAAAATGAGTTATATGAGGAATGTGAGTGATTGAGAAGAAATTTATCCCTCATTTAATATAAGTAAGATATCTATGGGCCCCTTGATAAGATAGACTGAGGAAAATGCATGGCTATGATAAAGTAAATTAATAAAGAGTTATCATTCTAAGTCTACTTGGAATCAAGAAATTATATGATTGAATTCTATAAGGATGACATAATCTATGTCTTATATTCAATCAAGATATCATGTGACAAAGGGACTAGAATATTCACTATATATTAGGTTATATCGGATTATTGACCTCACATGACTTAGGTAGTTATAATGTCTTGCTAGAGGCCACTTATGACTTGTAGGCTTAAATAGATATTTAAGGCCCACTACCAACGTCATGTGAACCTGCATGGTCATACACTTTGAATAAAGCCAAAATGAATATGGGTTTAATAAGCCCACATAAGCTCTGTGGAAATAAATAAATAAATATTTATTTATTTAAGATAAAGGTTATCTTAAATAAATAGAATATTAATTTTGATTTAATTTTAAATAAAATTAGAATAAGAATAAGTGAGAAATTACCAAAAGATTGTTTGGTAAGTGAAACCCTAATTTAAATGTCTACAAATATGTTATATTCTTTAGGGTTTTACACACTCTCATTATTCTGCCATCAAATTTGTTTTCTCTCTTTTAGAAAACAAAACACAGAGTTCTTTTTATTCTTGATTTGTGAGAAATCAAGAGAAGATGCTAGCACACAAGTATTTATTTTCAAATCAAAGTATGTTCATATGGACACTTGTAGAGGACGGATTCTTTTGGAGATGTCTCAAATCTGAACTGCTAAATTAAAAGCTCGAGGTAGAGTGTCACCGGAGTGAACCTCCTCTCTTCCTTCCAAATTTCTTACCCCTTCTACGTTTGTGGTAAGAAACGAAAACCCTAGATTTAATTAATTAATCAAATTACTTGGATCCGACTTTGGGTTTGTGATTTAAGTTTTATTTTTTTGATGTGTATGGAATCTTAAAACCTAACAATAATCAGTTTAGATTTAATTATTGGTCAAAAGAATGTGTCAATTTAGGCTTAGCTAAAAATCATTTTGGTTATAACTATTTGGATTTGTCAAGTGGTCAAATTTATCATGCAAGATTTGTTTACTTAATGAGTCCACTTTTCCTTGTTTTCAAAAATAAACTTGTGCAGATAATGCTAATCCTAAAATGTTTCAACCTTGGTTAACAATTATGCAGCAAGGTCATGTTTACTGTGGTCTAACAATAAATCCCACCACTTCCCTATCATTATCTTCCTCTTCTTCCCACTCCAACTCAAACACTTCCTCACCTATACAATCCTTATCCTCATTTATACTAACTCAGTTGCACCCTTCTTTACCCAACTGAACCATTACTAAGTCCTCATCCATTCCACCACCTCATTTTACCAAATTAAATTTGGTAGTAGACCTATCCGAATTTAACGTTAATTACCAACCTCCTCCGCCTCCTGTACCTCCTCGTACACACCAAGTGATTCTTCACTCTTCTACTCTCCACAAATGTCAAGCCAATCTTGCCACTAAACATCCACTTCAAACCACTTATCCCAATTATCTTTAAACCAAACCCACCACTTACCTCTAAGCCAAATAGCATGTGGAATGGCATGATGCTATACAACAAGAAATTCAATTCTTGCTCATTAATCAAACTTGGTCTTTGGTTCCATGTCCTCCAAATAAGAACATTATAGGAAGTAAATGGGTTTTTCATATTACAAGACATCAGAATGGCAATGTTAAGCGCTATAAGGCTCATTTAGTTGTAAAAGGTTACAATCAACAATATGGTCTTGACTATTATGAAACATATAGTCCAGTGATTCGTGCCACTACAATTTGAACTATTATTAGTCTTATTGTTACTAATGATTGGTCTTTGAGACAGGTTTATGTTTCTAATATGTTTCTCCATGGCAAACTAAATGAAGAAGTGTATATGTATCAACCCTAAAGTTTCATTGACAAAGAGTATCCAAATCATTTATGTCATTTACATCGATCTCTTTATGGTTTGAAATAAGCTTTAAGGGCCTAGTTCAACTGATTGGCTTCTTATCTTCATCAATAAAAATTTGTTTCATCAAAAGTAGAGAGCTCTTTATTTATTCGTAACAATGGTGATAATAAAGTTTTTATCCTTGTGTACATGGATGATATTATTGTCATAAGTTCAAGCAAGCCTGAGATTGATCATGTCATTACTTCACTACAACAAGAGTTTCCTCTTTATGATGTTGGTCCATTGAACTATTTTCTTAGCATAGAAGTTCTTCGGGTTCCTCATGGCTTGTTACTCTCTCAGCAAAAATATATACTGGATCTCCTTGACAAGACTCATATGATTGCTTCCTAACCATGTCAGACCCCTGTGGCCATTGCACCTATTCTTACAAAAATGTTAGGGACTCCTTTTGCCAATGGTGAATAGTACCGCTAGGTTATTGGAGCTCTTCACTATGTTACTCTAACACATCCTAACATTGCTTTTGCGGTGAACAAGCAATGTCAATATATGTACCATAGTTGTGAAGTGTGTTCTTTGCTATCTTAAACACACAGTTAGTCATTCCTTGCTCTTTGTTCCCTCTTTTCCATCTTCTTCTACATTTATTCATTGCTTTAGTGATAGTGATTGAGGTGGCTCTCCCGACGACCACCGATCAAATAGCGAATATGCCATTTACTTGGAAGCAAATTTAATTTCTTGGATGGCCAAGAAACAACCCACTATTGTCCACTCAAGTACTGAAAGTGAATATAAAGCCCTCACAAATGCCATTGCTGAATTGATGTGGATTCATTCTTTACTCTTTGAATTGGATTTCTCTATGCCAAGACCGCCACCACTATGGTGTAACAATGTGGGAGCTATTTATTTTTTCTTTAATCCAGTTCTACATGTTAGAACAAAGTATATTGAATTGGATTTTTAATTTGTTTGAGAGTAGGTGCAAAATAAATATTTAAATGTGCAGTTTCTTACTTTTAATGATCAAGTGGCCGACCTACTCACAAAGCGTCTGTCCATTGCAAAATTCTTGCAGCACCGTTCCAAGCTTCGGTTAAGTCTTCGACCTCCATCAGCTTGAAGGGGGTGTCAAGGGATAAAGATAACATCAGTATCTTTAGTCATTTTTGTATTTTAAATTACTGTCAACTCTTTGTAAACTTTGTTACTTGTATTCTCTATTTAATGTGTACCATTACATACGAAAAACAATTCTTCTGCTGCAATATTTTATAGAACCGTATGCCTCTTAAAAATTAAAACTTCGTGCAAATACCGTTTAAAATACGACATATCTCGAACCGTATTTCTTTTGAGACCAAAATGTATATCTCAATACAGTCTCTAATACGGTCGTGTATTATGGGACATGGCTGTATAACATTCAAAAATAAATTATCATGAATGAGTAGCGGTCCATACTCTATCCTTATGCTTCACATCAGATATCTGCAAAAATCCACAAATCATTTTTAATTAAAATGTTGCACTGCAAGACCAACAAATTTCCAACTACATTCATGCCACAAACACAAGAGGATGTGTGAAAAGAAAAAAAATTAAAAGAAATATTACAGTTCAAATCTTAACCATCAATTGATTGTTGAAAACTTGAACGCAAGTCTCTTGATCAGCCATGTATTATTAATTATAGGTTTAATACTGTAAATTCGAGTTGAAGTAACTCAATACTTTAAATATATTCCTTCCGCTGAACTCTAATTATGAATTAATTTGAAATTTATATTGAATTTAAAATGATATATAAAAAAAAAAATATTATCAAAAAAATAGATACATGAAATACAACCTAATCAAGGACTATATATGAAGCATAATTTTAGAAATCAATCTACATGCATGCACGAGTTAATACTCATCACATATATAACAATTAACTAAAAATTACATATTTCATGTGGAATGTATATTGGAACATGTTTATGAAAACATTTTTCTTAAATTATTTTTGTCTAAAAACGTAAATATAGTATAGTATAGATTGAATTGGACAAATAAATTTAATAAACATAATATATTTGCGGCTCTTTGTATTTGTCTTTTTTTTTAATCAATTTGACATGTTAACTTAGAGTTTTAATATTTCAATGCATGATTTTATCTAAAATGTAATTTTAAACTCATATCAATGGTCGTAATATAAAATAACGAATTAAAACTTATTATATTTTAAGAATTGACTAACTAAAAATTATAAGTAAATGTGTCAAATTAATAAAAAGTGAGAAATACGTAAAGTAACAAATGTTTCATGTCATTAAATTAATATATTTTAAGCGCAATTAAGTATTAAAATAATAAAATTATAAATTGAGGTGTTAAACTAATAAATTATGTCAAATATAAAAGCTTGTGGATATATTATGTCAATTTAATACAACACGTAAAAATTTATAAAAGGTATATATGATGTTCTGCAAAATGAAAATAAGTTACAGGGATCCTTTATTTTCAAATAGACGTCCTTGAATCGTCCTCCATTTGCTTCTGGTAATTAGAACCACAAGGAACAAAACAAGAAATGCATCAAAATCAGAAGATCACAACGGATAGACATAAGACTTGGCCTAATTGGCATATGTCTTGTCTTGAGTTCCTCACTAACTACGACCCACCAATGCTTATCTCGTTGCTACTTCTCCCAACTCTAGCTAAAGCTAACCAGTCTGCTGCAAACACTAAACTCATCATAACTCCAGATACTTCCCATTAATTACCAGAATTTAAATATGGACCCACTTAATTAACGTAATATGTGTTTTACACTTGGTTTTGTGGTTAAAATGCAGCCTATAAGCAACATTCGTTAATACAAGTTGCTAGAAGTTTGGATTACTTTAAATAAAGTTTTAAATTTGAATCTTATATGTAGAGAAAATAAATATTGAAAAAGTTTTAAATTCATCCGACTCGATTTCTAAATAGTTTTTATGATTACCGGATATTGAGAGTATCAAATGTAAATATATATATATATATATATAACCAATAAAAAAAACAAAAAACTTCATTCTTTTAAATCTTCAATAACCATGTATTATTATTATTATTATTATTATTATTATTATTATTATTATTATTAGGATCGCTTTTTCAAATTTGAAAAATTAAAAAACACATTTTTAATTTAAAAATTAAATATTCTTTTTTAGTTTTTTCCTAAAAAAGATAACTTAAAAATGAATTTTATATTTTTCTTAATAAAAAAATAATTTATAGTTACATTATAAATTGAAAATAATAGATAACTTTTTTTAATTATATTAATATACATTTATATAATTTTAATATTTACAAATTTTTTCATATTTTTATTTCCTATATTTATTTTATCATATCCATTTTTACGTTTTTTTTTATATATTCATTTTCGTGCTATACACTTTATTGGCCATGAAGAAACGGAGATCAAAATTCATTCTTTGCACCCTTCATATGTATATATATATAGCCAATCCCTTCATATATATTAATACACTAACCACTTTATTTAGCTCAAAAAAGAATTTAAATTTCGATTGTTATAGCCTTGACTGGTAAATGGAATAAATAATAATAATAATAATAATAATAATAATAATAATAAAAGGACTCATAGACAAACATATATATATATATATAATTTCCAATAAAAGAATGGAAAAATTAATAGATGAATTAGGGACAAATTGCTACTTTATCTTTAAAACTTGTGGCCAGGGTCAAAGGCAAAAGGATAATGGCACAATCATACTTAAGTAACAATGTAACATTTCCATGGGACCCATTAAGCCACAGATAAAGGGTTCAGAATACCCTCTCTGTCTAGTCTTATATACTTGTGGTGGAAATGCATCCTCATCCATTTTCAGTATGATGTGTCTGTTTTCTATTGGCTGCAGGAATTTCCCCCTTCAGGGTTATTCTGAGTCAGCTTTCTGAGTCAGCTTCTCCTCTCTATGTTGAGTTGAGTTGAGTTGAGAAGCGACTTGGGTTCCACGTCACCAAATGTTTTGACAAGGAAAGCAAGTGAAGTGATACAAGTCAGCATTGATTAGATGCTGCTGTGTTACAATGTCGACCAAGCTTGTTTTTCTTGGCTATATATTTACTGTATATAGTTGAGAAATAAAAAAATTTTCTAGTTTCAGTTTTATTATAAATAAATTCCATTTGAACTTTGATATAACATAATCTGAGTATTTAGTGAATATTAAAAATATCAAAAGCACATAAATAATTAACATTATTAACGCTTTATTTTTATAAAAAAAATTATCATTAGAAATTAAAATGGCTTTATCTTTAAAAAAGAAATTAAAATTTTTCATTCGAACATTTTATAATATATAATTTTTATTGCTTTTATTGTAAAATTATAAATTTAGAAAATTTTACAATTAATTAGTTGTGCATTACAAAACACAAAATTTTATTTATTTCTTTTTCTTATTTTTAAAAAAAATCTTTAATCAAAGAAGGTTGATGGGTTTTTCTTAGCATCTTTATGAATTGGGTGCATGATTTAGCAATTAATAATGGGTGGTTCATACGGTTACATGATAACAACAACAGATATTAATTACATGTATAGCTAAAATGTTTTTAATGTAGGTACACGTCCATGATTTGAAACTTTTCTATCACTTTGTCCAAAAAGAGGACATGCAATTTGACACAATACACATAACAAATTCTTTTTTTTTTTTTCAACACTAATATTAATTACAAGAGCTTGCTTGATTATTCATGAAATGCTCCTAATAATTTAATTAGTGTACTAGAGGAATATATATATATATATATATATTACGGAGTGTTTATTGTTCAATATTCAACATTATTCTGGAAGTTTATATGTTAACTTATTAAAATTTATAATATTTTTTTGTAAATAATTTTATTTCATAATACACATGTTTTATTCTATATAAAACACTTTAATTCTATTACACATAAAATAATACTTTTTCTTTTCATAAAAAATTATGTCCTTAATTTTAATTAAAATATCTTTTTTTCCAACTCTTTGCTATTTGTTTAATTACTACTAGTAGTGTACATATTAAAAATACATATGTACTCTTAATTAAAAAATAAAAATATGTAATTATTACAATAACTTCTTAAATTATTATTTTTATATTTAATTAAATTATAATTTTAATTTATTAAAATTATTTAATTACTTATTTTAATATATATATATATATAATTTTACAGTCCGTACAAAATATTAATTCACGACTAAAATTAGCCTAATTTCTTAAAAGAATTAAAATGTAAGAATTTTTTTTTTCCAATCATACCAACACCTACTTTCTCACACAAAAAAAAAAATTACATAAATTTTTTATTAGTTATTATTAAAATATATTGATACTAACATGTACTAAAAAAATTTTTTGTAACATATGATGAGAAATTTTGCTACAACATCTTTTAACTTCAATTTATAAAAAAAAAAAAATTGAATATACTTCAAAAGTTGTTAAACAAGTTTACAGGTCTCGAAAGTATTGGTTTGCGTACACACATGTGAATTTATAAATAAAGTTGAGTCAGTGTAACATAAAACTAATTAGCTTATGTTAAGGTTCAAAGTGCGTATATTTTTTCAATGTGGAATTCTCCAATACTCTCCTAGTCCGCTGGAACTGAACATCTAGACAGATAATTGAAAAGTTAAGAAACCGAGCTAGACCGACTTTAATACCATATTAAACAAGTTTACGAGGCCAAACTCATTCTGATACCATGGATTTCGAGAGTGTTGATCTATGCGCACACATATGGACTTATAAATGAGATTGAACTCATCTAATACAAAATTAATTAGTTTATATTAAGATTTAATCTACACCATTTATAAAGTTATTTCATTTAAATATATTTTTTTAATGTGAAATTTTCCGATAAAAGTTAACATAAAAAATATAATTTTGATTGACGAACAAAATCAAAACAAAAAAGCTTATGATTATGTCTCTGAAAGTTGAATTTCATATAACTTCAGCTTTACAATTCACATCTTCAAACACCAACAACAAACCTTAAAACCGGACACAACATCACGTGCACGTGCGACTCACATACAAAGACTTTGTTTAGTGTATGTTTGGAATGGAAAAAAAATAAGGATAGAAAATACCTAAGAAGAATATAGAAATAAGTTATTTTTTCTTGTTTGGAAATAAGAGGGAAAATAAAAGAGGAAGAAAAAATTATTTTATTTTCCTCTCAACTCTATCTCTCCAAAAAATTAAAAAAAAAAAAAAGAAAAGTGTTCTAATAACCAATTTTAATATTTTATCCTCAATTTTGTTAGCATTATGCCCTATCTATTCTAACACCTACTATGTTACTTTTAGTATAAGGGTATCATAGTAAATATATCACCTATATTTTAATTTTCAAATAAAAAACAATTTTGTTATTTTTTTTTCTATATTTTTTTTCTTTCATTTAAATATAATAATAAAAATAATATTACTTTTTTCATATTTTTTAAACATAAACTATCAATATCTTGAATTTATTAAAGAATAGAATTATAAAAATAGTAAAAGTCGATAATTTGAAAAAATTCTTCCCATTTTTTTCAATATTTCCTTTCTTTCTTTTACTCAGTTACTGAACATAGTGTTAGAAAAAACATTGTATTTGTTACCGACTCGTGTACGCAGAATCTAATCTAGTAGAACACTGGACCCACATGGACTTCGACAAAGACAAGCGTCTTCACTGCAAAGCGAGTATAAGATTTTTCTGTACTCGGGCCAAATGCTTCTCTTACACTTAAAATGATTCTAAAAGCCAAACATAGCCAACTCAGACTCAATTGGGACCCACCTCCAAACCTCAGCCAGCCACAAGATAATGCAGTTACTTTTCTCCACCACTAATATTTCGCCACGTGTCCATAGTTGGATTCCCTCCCCTACTGCTATACTACTGCCCCTTGTTGCTTCAATGCTTTCAACTCTCATTGCTCTTACCATACTGAGGCACAGTCTCATAGCTAATCATGTTGAAAGAAGAAAGCAACTCTGACGGTGGCGGTGGCGGCAGCGGCAGCGGCAGCGGCGGTAACAACTGGGCAAGGGTGTGTGACACATGTCGTGCAGCCGCTTGCACAGTGTACTGCAAGGCAGATTCAGCATACTTGTGTGCAAGCTGCGATGCTCGCGTCCATGCTGCTAATCGAGTAGCGTCCCGCCATGAGCGCGTGTGGGTGTGTGAGGCATGTGAACGTGCTCCGGCTGCCTTCTTATGCAAAGCAGATGCAGCTTCCTTATGCACTAGTTGTGATGCTGATATTCATTCAGCTAATCCACTCGCTCGCCGCCATCAGCGCGTGCCCATACTTCCCATTTCAGGGTGTCTTTATGGACCTCAAGTTGGTCCTGGAGGTGTTGGCGGGGAGACAACAACTGAGGATATGTTCATGACCCAAGAAGGAGAAGATGGTACAGTTGTTGGTGAAGAAGAAGAGGATGAAGCAGCTTCATGGTTGCTGTTAAATCCTGTTAAGCATGGACACAATCAGAATAATAATAATAATAATGGTAATGGGTTCTTGTTTGGTGGTGAAGCTGATGAGTATTTGGATCTTATTGAGTACAATTCAACTTCCTGTGGTGAGAATCAATACTCTCATGAGCACTATGGTTCTTCTGTTCATCAAAAGAATTATGGAGGTGATAGTGTTGTGCCTGTTCAGTGCGGAGATGGTGTTGGAAAAGATCAGATTCATCATCAATACCATAATTTCCATCTGGGTTTGGAGTTTGAATCCTCAAAAGCTGCTTATAGCTACAACAGCTCTATCAGCCAGAGTGTAAGGTTTCTTAATTTTTGCTGCCTATATGTACTTAAAAGTACTAATTTCAAGATTCTTTTCAACTTAATTTAATTAATAATTAATTTTTTTTAAATATAAGAGGGGAGGGAGCGGGGGATTCCATCCTAATTAATTAATTAATTAATTTCTTATATCTCAAGGGTCTCTTGATGTGTGGTTCGAGCTGTACTTGAAATAAACAAATAAAAAAGAATAAATTTTTTATGATATTTGGCTGCACTTTTAGAGGATATCTTTTAATGACCTTTTTTTTTGGCCTTTCCCCTAAAAAAAGCGTAGAATCTTATAGTATAAGGATTCAGGCACTTTTGTTTCTTTTCCTCCCTTTTCTCCTAGTTATCATTTTGGAATCTGGATTCTTAAACTTAGAATAGGACTCATAAGTTACTCAATTATCTATTTAATTACCATTCCTTCTTAATTAGATTAAGATCGAAGAAAGTTTAGTAGCTCTTTTTAAGTAACTTCTTCCAAAGGATCTTCACCTAGATGTTTTTAGGAGTTTCATGAATTTGTGCTGTTTTATTTGACTGTTTTTCAGAATTCTTATCTGAAATAATCCAGGAATTTTTCCAGTCTATGAGTGAAATATACATGCATTTAACATTGATCAACCCTGCTCAAGAAAATACTAATTATCAATAGGAACATAAGAATCATAAGAGTTTTTTTCATGATCCCTTATTTGTGGCTAGGAAATTAACATTTGCATTGCTAAAATTCAACATAAAAGTACATATAAGATACTGGAAAAAGCTACACATGATGCCTGATAACTTCATGTAATGTGTCTATAATTCTAAACATTTGCTTTATTTCTGCAATTAGATATCCGTATCATCAATGGATATTGGAGTGGTTCCTGATTCAACAATGAGTGATGTTTCGATCTCACATCCGCGACCTCCAAAAGGTACTATCGACCTTTTCTCCGGTCCTCCCATTCAGATGCCATCCCAGCTTAGTCCAAGGGACAGGGAGGCAAGGGTTCTAAGATACAGAGAGAAAAAGAAGACAAGGAAGTTTGAGAAAACAATTAGATATGCTTCAAGGAAGGCATATGCAGAGACCAGACCTCGGATCAAAGGCCGGTTTGCAAAGAGAACAGATGTGGATGTTGAAGTGGACCGGATGTTCTCCACAACACTAATGGCAGAAACTGGATATGGCATTGTTCCATCATTCTAAATCCTGCATCAGAAGGATAGTTAAAGAGTTTAAAGAACACTTGTTTAGACGAAGGGTTCTACTAGTACTAGTAGTTATTACTGAAGCTTTAGTACTAATACTGTATGTTTCTGAATCTCATTGGTCTCGATCAGAGACAGATTTGTTTAGTGGTTTTGTTAATAATCTTATTCATTATGCTCCTATCTTGTAAATGCTTGTATATTTTATAATTTTGGAATTTAAAATTTCAAGAAATATTAAGTACTGTCAAATTCTTTACATGAAACATACATATTGAATATTGAGTTTAATGGATGAAGGAAGCAAAATGTGAAGTGCTGCTCAGGAAAAGAGAAACTGCAGAATTAATTTTTAGCAATTATAACTGAGAAGAGCATACATTGTTGTACCTTTCTGGAGATGAAATGGAACAAACTTCAACCATCATGAAATAAAAAGAAATGAGAGGGTGCAGAGCCAACGGTAGTAACTTCTTGTTCTTGTTCGTTGTAATCATGGTGGTTCAATGAGCTTTCCGTCTTTTGGCTAAAGCAATGCCCCCCACTTCAAATTTGCTCTTTTTGTTACAGATGGCACATCATCTAATACATGGCCAATTCTTTTTCTCCACTCATGCTGAATAAAGATTCTATGCACACCAACAAAAAGAAGCAGTGGAATGTCCATGTCTGCAATAAAAAAAGGGGTTAAAAAAGAAAAAGGAGCTAACGTGTGATAGTTTTTGGTGATGGTCTACACCCAGCTATGTCATATCAAGAATAGGATCAGAAAATGCAAACATTATATCCAACTTGTACAGGATATGATATTGTGAGTGGCTAAATATATACAATACATACAACTAGATAAGTTGGAAAAAAAATAAAAAGCTAACTAAACAATATTAGAAGAAATAGCATTCCCAGCAATGTGTGCTTGTACGATCCTTTCAGATTAGTAGCAATGAATTTTCCCTAAGATAACCTCCCACTTGACTTCTGCAGAACTGAACCAAAAAAAGATTACGGTCCCGGTATATACTGCAAGTTTTACAGAATAGACTGGCTTTGAGCACGGATAGTATTGACTCTAGGTGGTCTCTGGTCATTTAGACATTTTGCAAGAGAAGCTCAACAACTTAATGATAGAGTCCGTAGATTATTCAAGTGGGTTGAGAATAGCTGTTCCTCTAGATGTTTAAAGATTAACTGAATCTCATATTTCTCAGAAGCACTTGAAAGGAATATTCTTTCTATGATAGCTATAAAATTGTTTCACTTCAAATGACAGATAGTTATATCAAATAACTAATTCCATTAACTACCTATTAGCTTCTACTGAAGAGAAAGTAGACTTCCACATATGATATCTCAGAAACCTGGTCACAAGAATCAGAGACAAGCACTAAATTGACCCCAAATCTCTATTTGAAGTTCCATGCTTTGGGATCATAACAATCAAGCTAGAAATCTGTAGCTTAAAAATTTAGTTCATTAATTGATTCATTACTCCATCCATTCGGTTTATTGGAAAATATATTTGAAATTTAAGAATGAAGATCTAAAAGCTAGAGGGCCAACAATGAAAAAAAACTTTAGAGAAAAGATGTTGCTCTAAGAAGCAAGCTGCTACTTATGTCTTGATTGACTAAGGAAAAACTTCAACGACATCATATGGAAAGTGCAATCATCAGCATAGTCGTCGTCCAATAGCATCAACATATTCACCGACTCTCTAGTGGCTGATTTTTTATTTATTTAAATAAATACTATCCTTCTTGTCATGGCATTTTCTATTGAAGAATTCATAGCTTCCACCAAAGCTACATTGCATGTTTTCTATTATGTGCAAAGTGGTTAAAAAAAGTGAAATGCAGAATTGCACCAAGGACAAGACTGATCAACACAGCTTTGTGGCGGATATCACGTCAAAGCTCTGATGCTGTACATAATTATATTCTATGAATGCAATCTGAGCTATCTATGCTTTCACTTTAAATTTGAGGTCCTTGATGATCTTATAGACTTTTGAGTATCCATTTCTGAATTGGTATTTGTCAAGCATTGGTGCTTTATGGCCTTTCAGTAAGCATTTCATACCTCGATTCTTGTTGTAAGAAAAAAAATTAGGGATTCTGGGACGCTGCCCACCACAGATGAGATGACAACTAAAATACTAGTGTACCTATCAGTGAACAGAGACCAATCCCTCAACACTTTGGTATTTTTGCACTGAGTGGAACATGTGCAGTTCATGGTGGTGCCAAACAGGTGACTATCAAAGGCTCTTGATTATAAAGTAGACTGCAGTTTTCCTTTTTTCTCGTTCACTTTCTAGTAGATTCACACATGGAAAACGATGTTCAGCCACAAGGAAAAAAGATATACCCACTTTTCTGCATTTGTTATACTCAAACTGACCAAGCTTTAGAGCAAATGTTTGAGTCACACATCCACTCCAATGCTGCCAACGAACTTGTCAATTTCTTCGCTATTCTAAGCATTGGCTTCAGATTCTAGCTTTATTACCATTTACACCTTTCCACCAAAGACATACAGAATATGCCTGCTACTCTTTACAAAATGAGAAATTGACACCTGCATAACTCAAGTGAATCAGCTTCCACATGTACCTGCTGGCTTTTATAAAGAACATTGAACTGGAGGTATTAAGCTCAGAAAAATTTTTTTTACTTGAAGCAAATGCCTACCGGTGAGTGCTCAAGCGAAAATAAGATCACTCTGTTCTAACCTGGAGAGCATGTGTTACACAAAAGTAGATGCTGTACAAGATCTTTATAACAAACCCATCCTAGATTGAGCAATGCAAGATATGCACCAGAGAAACACTTAAATACTAGCTAATGTTAGCGTTCCAATAAGGAGCAATCTTGCTAAGATTTACCACAAAATGACTCCCTCAAGCAACAGAGGGTTAGAGTTCAGTGTGATAATTTGGAAAATTTTCTGGAGTGGGAATTTGGAAAGCTGGCTGACATTACAGATTAAACATTGATTTTCCAGAATCTGATTGGATTTGTTTCAATTCATAAGATAGTGCAATCTTTCTAGATAGTGCAATCTTTCTTCAGCATTTTAATGAAAGTAACATAATTCATGAAAATACAAAAAGAAGAAATAAGCCAAGAGTGTGCCAGTTGGAGTGATCTTTAGGATTGCACTTTGCACTTTGCACTTTGCACTTTGCGCTTTTATGCAGCCAAAGGATAAAGAAGAACCAAGTTGAGCCACAGAAGTGGAGAGAATCTTTGAGTTTATTGTCAGATAGCTCAAGTGCTTGATACATACCTTGCATATGCTCCAAATATCACCCAACCCTGGTCAAGATTACCTTTACATGAGCTGCCAAGTGCCAACCTATGTAGTACAGAAACAGAAACAGTGAAACGGATACAGTGAAACCCCAATTTCTTAAAATAAAGGAAACGGAAACGTGTAAATATTAAAAGTATAAAAGTATATAAATAAATATTAAAAATATATAAATATATATAAGTATCAATTTTATATATAAATCTTGAAAATTTATATCTATTCTATCAAGTAATAGTATAATTATAAAAATTAATTTGTTTAGTTAAGAAAAATATAAAATTATTTTTTAATTTGTCTCCTTTCATATTTAGGAAAATACTTAAGGACTATATTTTTCAAGTTGGCAAAGCATTTCCAAGTAGGAAACGCGTTTCCTAATTTTTCATATTTGCGGAAATGGCCCCAAAATGTTTCCTGAAGTTTCAGATACGGAAACATTTCCGAAACACAGAAACGTCTATTCGGGGAAGTTTCTATGCACATAGGTGCCAACTCATCATCAGACCCTTAAAATATGAAAATTTTCTTAGTCCATCATTTTTTTGTGTATTACTGCTTTTCCTTCACTCACATGAACCATGATTCTACTTAAGAAATAATCTACATAAAAAGTACAAAACTATTTGGTCCAGATATTTTCCAGTTCTGTTGGACAATTGGGAGCACCCAATGCTAAATCAAAGTTTTTCAAGTTTATGCTATGTAATCAACTCCAATGTACTTATGATAATACATCACTCTTAAAGAACTTGTCCACTTCATTTATCCTCCAGAATCTCTATGGACTCTTAGTCTATAATTTCCTACCTATATATAAATGTACACATTACAGCAAAAGGTATTTTCATTCCTAAGAAGGACCAAAGTTTAAGCTTTAGTTCTCCCTTTCTATAGTTGAGGTGGAAAAAGAAGCAAAAGTCAGATATTGTATAGGGAAAGGAAGAATGTGTAGCAGTGGTCAGATTCTTTAAGGAAATGGAAGTGTAATTTTCCACTTTTTATATGCTGGAGGGCAAGAGGGTGATAAAAAAAGGAAGGAAACGAAATGAAAAGAGGATGATCTAAAAGGAAAATACATCAAAAGGGTGCGCTAAAATGTGCTGTTACATGGCCAAAAAAGCATGATACCACTATCTTTAATTGAAACCACTCAACCATGGAAACTTTTCTATTATTTAGTCACTTTTCAAGTTGACATAAAATCCCAGAATATCAATCTCTTCAAGCTCATTTGGCAAGCTTCTTGATAATACCTCTGCCGAGTGTGCACTATCACCAAATTTTCTGGCTCAGCATACAAACCAAGTGTAACAAGCTAGGAATAAAGGGAAATTAGAATAATTTTTATAAACTATATTAATGCTACATCAACCCTTAATTTGCACAAGAACCAAATTAATTTTTTACTGTCCCTTGTTGGGTAAATGGACTTAAAAAGAAAGCTATCGTAGGTTAAGCCTAAACATGGTTTCAATCCACGGACTACCTACTTAGATTCCTAAAAATGTCAATTGGTCCAAAAGACAATATACTGTTTAATTCCTAGTATCAAACCAAATCAATTGTTAAAGGCCTAAATACAAAATTGTCTTTATCTGAATAATTTTCATTTTTCTTGGACAAATTCATATAGATAATCTGATTTCTAAGAGGAATACTCTTTCTTTGTTGGTTCCTGCAAACTACAGTTGTTCTCTGTGAACTGCATTGAGTATCTAGATTCTATACAATTTTTTAAAGTTGTATCTTTGTACATATTAGGACAAAAACTAGCATTCTATTCAGATAAAAGCCTTCAATATATCACTAATTAAGCCTTCAATATATCACTAATATCCTTGTACATACTATAGGCGGTAGAGTTCAGCGCGCGCCCAAGTGTTTGGCGACCATGATACTATGTGGACTCACTATTTAAGGCCCTCACATCATGGAAATCTTCAATATATTTCATACATCTATAGAAGCTCTTAGAAGTTAGAAGCCTTTTGAATCTCAAGCCTTTTGGGACTCATTCACCGTCTCCATTTTCTTTCTCTTTCTTGGAAGGAGAAAAGAGGGAGTAGGCAGGTGTCCAAGGGCGCTTTGGCCCTAAAATAAAGTCACATAGACAATCTGTCCCACTCCCATACTGCCATTCAAAATCTGAATTACCAGTGCACCTTTCATCCACAAGACCATCTTTACATCCTAAACTGACAGCCTAATTGGCAATCTCTTTACTGAAACCTTTTAACAAAGTTTCATCTATTGCACAATAACCACAAAGGTAAATAGAATATTCATGCAACATTAACCGCAATAACCACAAAGGTACTCAACTAAACACCGACGGGGGTGCATGCCAAGTGAACAGGAAAGGTATGAGAGATGGGCCAAAATATCAGACAAAGAAATTTCCAAATTGATGCTTCAAGAATGTGGATTACCAACTCAATGTGAAAAAGTTCCTTTTTTTTTTCTCGTTTGTATCAACACAGAAGAAGAAGACTTCAGTTTTAGCACTATAAACACTAGAATTTGTGGTTTCATATATTCCCTGTAAATCTTACATACACAAAAACAATATGGATGTGTCATAAACCATGATTAATTTCAGCTACCAATTTGGAAGTTAAAATTTCAGCTATTCTTATGAAAATGATACCATAATCAGCAAGCAGAAAGCAACATATTCATTTACTTTTAAGAAGTGGCATCTAAAATGCAATATCAGTAACTACACAGCAGGCACATTCAATGCAGAACAGGAAAAGGAAAATAAGAATTGCTCTGAAACTGAAAATCCCACATTTGAACCTCAAAAACAGGATGTGGGTTTAGATTGGTTAGAATTAAAATTTAAGAAACGTCCAATAATTCAAGAGAGTCAACTGCAACAATGAACAATAAACACACAGCAAATGACAGATAAATGTCATGTAAATTTATGTAAAGAAAACAAAAGTATTAAAAGGAATCGCTCCATGCAAAGAAAGTCTTACCTCAAAAGAGAATCTGAGAGACACCCAGAATCCAAAAAGGCAGAAATGGAAGCATTGCTTGGTCATGGAAATGGCCTTCCATTCCTAGCTTGCAATTGCTCCAAATGAGAAACTGACAGTTCAAAGAAGAAGAAATAAAAATAAAACAAGCATATAATTTGACCCAACCCAATTATGTATCAGTGGGGCTGAGCCCATCCAAGGAAATAGAAATACAAAAGTAGTAATCCCTAAAAAAATTTATTGAAAATTTATTTTTGAGATAATTAAAAAAAAATATTATAACATCTATAATTTATTAAGTTTATACAATTCATATAAAAGTGATTATACAAAGTTTTGTATTTTTTTTTTATATTTTTTTGACATATGATATTCTCGATACCCAATAGTTATAAGGATTTTAATTAATCAGAAACTTGAATTTAATGGACTCATTAAGAAGACAATTTTTACAATATCTATTTTCTCTCTATATAAAATTTAAACTCAAGATTTTATTTAAAAAAATTCAAATTTTTTACCATTTGAGCCAACCAATAGTTAAAGTTTTCTATTTCTTATACATTGAATTTTAATCTAAAAATAACATTGTATTATCAACCTAAAAGCCTAAATTATAAATATTTCTCCTACATTGTTAAGTCTACTTATTAGCAATATTTTATTAACCTCTAACAAAATTTGAAGATGTTTACCTCCATTTAAAATATTGCACCTAACATTAAATGTTTGACATAAAAATATATATTACAATAAATAGTTAAATTTGTGATATATATATACATATATATATATATAAACACTTTTAAATTTAGTATGTTTTTATTAGTGTGTTCAAATTGATCATTGTAATATATTAATTTACTAAAAATATGGATTATAAACAATTTTAACAAGTTTATATGTCTTAATAATTTCATTTTAACTTACAAAAATATATTTAAACACCTTAAAGGATGTTAAAAAGTTTTGAAAATTTTTATTTTTAACAAATTAAAATCTATAAATAGTCATTTTGTAAGGAATAAACTGAAAATTATGCCAACAAAGAAATAGAAGCATTAAAATGATGTTTTTTTTTTAACTTAAAATATAGAATTCATTATTATCAGAATAGGGAAGGAAACCGTTAACTGTTAACTATTATAAGTTAGTAATTTATAAATTCATTTTATGAATCACAACAAAATAGATCTTCCAATCTTAATATTAAAGATAAGTTTTAAATTCAAAATTTATGTTTCAATAAATATTTTTACCACTTGAATTAAACCTCAATCGTGCCATCTTTCATACTTTCAAATTTTGCATTTGCATCTAAATCTTCTTATTATTGCGTCTAAATCTTCCTTCTCATAATTTTTTTACTAGTCATGTTTAATTTTCTTATTATTGCATCATCAAAAACCATGTTATTGTTTAAGTGGACGGTAAGACATCTTATTACAGCGTTAAAATATTTAGTTAAAAGTAAAGTTTGATCATCAAATGAAACTTAATAATTTCCATCAGTTGTTAAAAAAAAAAAAAAAACCCATATTATCTAAACAATTTTCTCATGAATCGATGGTACCATTATTTAGTATAAGAGTGTGTCTTCTTGCATGAGCATAACTAGTGGTATTAGATTTTTCTTTAATTATAAATTCAATATTCGCTCATAATTTTTCTCGGAAAAAAAAAAGTATACATCCAACTCATAATTCTTTAATTATTTTAAAATGCGTTTTTTTATCACCACATTACTCAAATTTCAGCATACGCACTCATATTCGATCTAAATAATTAGCTATGAAATTCTATAAATTCAAAACTTGGATCATCCTGTAAACAAAATTAAGAAATCTTGATAACAAATAGGTAGCAATCTTGATCAGATCGCATGTCTATTTTGCAGTTTTTACGGGTTATATGGGGAATCTGTTTCTTCCATGAAATCACTATAACGTTTCAATAATGTCAAAAAAAAAAAAAAAATTCAGCCTCACCTAAATTTTTTGTTGGAAAAGTTGGCAAAAGAGTATTAGATATAGAAAACAAAAACAATTTCACTAGTATGCATATTTTCCCATCAATTATTATTATTATTATTCAATAAAAAAATTATTATAACTTTTTATTATTTTTACTTAATAAATAAATAAAAATTAAAAATATTTAGATGTTATATAATTTTAACTCTATCATCATTCATAAATTTTTTAATTAGCAAAAAGTGGAAATTAAAATTTTTATCTATTTTGTCTTTTTTTTTTAACTTTCTTTCTCTTTAATTTATAATTTTTATTAATTTTGATAATATTGAAATTTTAGTATAGGATTAATTGTTTAAATAGTTTTTTTTTGTTAAATTTGTATTTATAGATTTATTATGATTTTAATAAGAAAAATAAAATATTATTTTTTGATAGAAAAAACAAAATTAAATCACTCTTATGGATAATTTAGTTATTTTCATTATATAACTTGCTACATACATTTTATTATTATTTTTTTACAAGACACTTAACCAATAGTTAAAATACTAAATTGTAAAAAGTTGAAACACCCAAAACTTCTTTATGCCATTAATTAAATTATCATTCATATAATGTCTAGTTGTAAGATTTTTATCATTATTATGGTTTCTTTGGAATCAAACCTAATTCTATAATCTAATATGCGCCGAATACCGATAATTCATATCAATCATATAATTCCATTATAAAATATTCAGAATACTATCCATTAATTTTTCATGGTATTATAGTGGGGAAAGTAAAAGGAAAACGTGTGCCTGAGGAACACGCTTAATGGGGTCCTATTTATGACCTTATAATATTGTTTTGTTGGATGAGCATGAGATACCTTTGGCTTTGGAATTAATATGAATTCACACGAAAACCCTTTTTTTTTTTTTTTTCATTTTTGTTGCTTCTTCATCCATGTAACATTAACTTAATCAAAAAATTATTAGTAATAACCCATTATTGAGATAAATAAAAAATTTCCTTTAATTTGCATCTCTATATTAAACTTAGTAGATGCAAGATTAAGAAATGAATCCTCATAGAAGTAGCTTTTGCTAAGAGTTCTAATTAAAAGCATATAAAGTTGTATCTACGAGGAAATGGATTTTTTAATTGTTTTATATTTTAAATATACTAATAAGTATTTATCAGTTTTTGTTTAAAGAGAATTTTTTGAAAAACAAAATAGATAAATATATACTCTATATGTCTAAAAACTATACACATACTTATACTTATACACAAATTAAAGAAAATAAAATTAATATAATTAAAAAAATAGTATTTTTCTGATATGTCTCTATTTTTAATAATAAATAACTCATTTTAATTACTAAGATTAGTTAATTTTTTAGTTTAAACCACCAGTATATGATAACAGTGTATGTTAATTAATTCAATTTGATTTGAGTAAAACTAAAAAGGTGTTTCAAATAAAAATATATATTTATTAGTAAATTAATTAAAAATAATTAATAATTTAAAAGGGATAGAAAAATGAAGAGTTAATAATTTTGATGGAGAATAAATTTTTTTTAATGTGAACAAGAAAGGGTATTTTTTGCCCCCACTCAACTACAAGAAACTTCAATTGCGCCCTCATCAAGCAAAAGTAAGGTCCAGGAAAGAATCATGATCATTCATCTTAATTTCTAAGAACCCAAATGGCAATCCTGTAATTAATTTCCCAAAAAAATTAACTTAGTGCTATAAATGCTAAAACATTACCATTAATCTTTCATCATCATCCAACAAAAAGACAATAACCCGAAAGAGAGAGAGAGAATTATTATTATCTTTTTAAAAAATTTTGTGGGTTAGTAATGAGGCATGGAAGCAACTCTACTGCACCAGCACCACCTTCACTTAATGGAGGATTTCAGCAATGGAACTCTCCTGTCCCTTACCTCTTTGGTGGGTTAGCTTTAATGTTAGGACTCATTACTATGGCATTGATAATGCTAGCTTGCTCCTGCACAAAACCATCATCACCAACAAATTCATTGCCTAGAGATCCTCATCAGATGGCCGAAGAAAAGTCTCAAAATGGTCATAAAAGAGTTGAGCTGCAAATGGAGATGGAGCCAAAGATTGTTGTTATAATGGCTGGTGATCACAACCCTACATACTTTGCCAAGCCTGCAGCTGCTTAATCAATCAGAAGTTGGATATTTATATAAAAGCCAAATTGTACAAGTTTAATAATTAGCTAGATATTGCTATTGATTCTTGACATATACAAAATTGTATATTTATATGTACTTCTTTAATTTTCTCATGTTTCTTGGTTTTCCTCTATAGAACACCTTTCTCATCATGTTCCTAGCTATAGCTAGTTTAGAATTTTGTTGTTTGAGTTTGAAGAATGCATATGTAAATTGACGAGAACTCAAGGAAAGAAATTTTGTGTTATTGATTGATGACGAATTAGAAAAATGTATATAAGCAAGAACAAAACCATATGTTCTTAAGAAGTCCTTTTGGATGATGAGCTTGTTTCTTTGTATCTTGAAATTTTAAAGAATTCATATATGATGAAATTGCTAAAACTAATCTAATTAAAAAAATTTGAGCCAACGAATGAGTGGTTAAGTGATAATTATTCTTCAAAACTTTTTTTTAGATGTAAAATTCAAATTTTGTCATTGGTAATTTAAAAAGAAAAGATTAACTCTTAATGTACAATCCATGAGTAAAATTATCATAATATAATTTTATATCCACTCCAATACAAGTAAAAAAAAGAAAACAAAAGGAAAACAAAGGAGGAAAGTAACCTTCATGAAATTGCAAGGAAATAGGCCAAAATATAAAGTTGGATACCTTATGGATGTATAGGGTATATTGTGAAAGGAATGCTCTGAGATCACATGGAGTTACACTATTTAGATAGCTTGGACAACATAAGTAATGGAGGAATCCATCATTAGTCCAATCTGTTGGAAATATGTATATATATATATATATATATATATATATATATGGAGGACCACTTTAAGAATCATTAGGGACTAGATAGTAAAGAATGAGAAATTTCAGTATAGGTTGACATCAACAACATCTTGTTTTTTTCCAGGCTTATAATCATCTTTTCCAAGGTTTCACATTCTGATGATCCAATGATGTGAGGCTTATTTTTTACTTAATTTCAAGACTGTAAGACAGATATATACAACTTGTTTCGTATGTTTTGTTCCAATTATTGTCATCTTGGCAATTAAAGTCCTTGGTGGTAGACTAAGACAGTTTAATTAACATGTTAGATTTCGAGATCATTAATTCCCCTCACCCTAATTAGATAGAAAAAAAAAGAAGAAAAATAGATAAATTAAGATGAAAAGCCGGGAGAAGAACCTTATTCATGCAATGCTAAAGTTTAATTTTTAGAATTGGTCTAAAAGTGATTTAACAGATATTTTTCTAAAATTATTATAAGATATGAGGTTTAAATTATATTACCAATGTATTAAATATTTAATTTTTATATTAAAAATAATTTTAAAAGATAAAACACAGAGTTTAGTTTGCATTTCCTTCGGTGGCAATTCTATTAATTGAAAATATAGGAAAAATTATAAATTTGGTGTCTGGACTTTTATGGTTTTTCTATTTGAGTATTTGAACTATTTTTTTTATTTGAGTATTTGAACTTTGAAAAACATATCAATCAGATGTATATGGCCTATTTTAAGCTGACTGTATGGTTAGTTAACTCAAACGGTGTCCATTTTTTTCAGTTCACATGTTATTTTTTTCAGCTCATCCCTATTTTAGTATTTGAACATTGAAAAAAAATATTAATCAGATGTATTTGGCTTATCTTAAGCTAATTGTGTGCTTAATCAGCTCAAATGGGGCCCACTTTTTCCACCTCACATGCTATATTTTCAGCTCATCCCCCACTATTGTCCACTTAAAAAAGGGTAAAGATAACTGGAAAAAAGGTAGACCCCATTTGAGCTGACTAAGCATACAGTTAGTTTAAAATAAATTCAATACACCTAATTGATATGTTTTTTAAAGTTCAGACACTCAAATAAAAAAAAATTAAGACACTCCAATAGAAAAATCACTAAAGTTCAGACACTAAATTTGTAATTTTTCCTGAAAATATATAGTTACTCAATTTCCAACATTAAAAATAATGTTTTTGGTGTAATTATAAAATATTTCTACACTAATTACTATTTGTGTTTTATGGTTGCTTAAAAGAATTTAATCTAGTGACAATTCAAATAGATACGAAAAATTTTACCATGCAACATTCTAATATAAAAATATAAAAATTCAGTGAAATTTAAAGTCACTGAGCCAACCCTCTAATAAGTAATAAGTTCTAAGTTCTAGCTATTATGCAGTTCTGTTGTATAGTTGTATTCTACCATGTTACTAAGTCTCTCGCTCATGTACTTGTATTTATTTCCTTGTTATCAGTAATACAATTTATAACTTTTGCTCTACTAGTTATTACGTGGTATCGGAGCCCAAACGTGGTTAAAAAACCTGCTTTCATTTTTTTTCTCTTTTCAATGGCTTTGGATAGCACTACTAGCCAAACTGTTGATTCTGATTCTTCTTCTTCTCCTATTTTTCAAGTCTCTCAATTACCCAATATTGCTACCCCTTACCAATTAAATTAAATGCCTCCAATTATCTGCTATGGCAGACATATCTGCTTCCTCTTTTTCATAGTTATGACCTTGCTAAACATGTAGATGGTCGTTTACAACCTCCTCTTCTTCTCACCGATACAAACCAACCTAATCCTCTATATGATACTTGGTTTTGCCAAGATCAATTGGTGCTAAGCTGGATAATTGGTTCTATCACCAAGAGTTTTCTTCCACAAGTTATTGGTGCTCCAAGTGCTAAAGCAACTTGGGATCGTTTAGCAAAAACATATATGTCTGGCTCTCGTGCACAAATTCGTACTCTCAAGTCTACCTTTTGCAAATTACATCATGAAGATAATGAGAATATTACTGCTTATACTCAACATGCCAAGAGCATGGCTGATTGTTTTCCACTCTTTAAAATCCAGTTAACGACGATGATTTTGTCCATGTTATAACCAATGGGCTTAAATCTGAATATCGCCCTTTTGTTCGATCTTTAGAGAATCGTGTTGAACCTGTTACATTTGATGATCTCTACGATTTATTGCTTAGTGAGGAAACCAATCTAATAGCTAAGAACAAATAGAACGAACTGTTATTGCCCCTACCATTTGCTTTCTTTACTACTCAACCACTATTCCGGGGTCGTGGTTTACACTTATTTTGAGGCTGGGGCTAACGGTTCTCTACTTTCTCCATCTATACTCAATTTTCTCGGCTACTACCGCATTAAGCTTTAAATTTTTCTATTTCTCAGTCTCCAAAATCTAAATATCTCACTTGTCATAATTGTTAGGGTATTGGGCATATTACAAGAAACTGCTCCTCTCACAAAGTTACTCGCCCATCAAGGACCTCTGCTTCCAGACCTTCATCCAACCTAGTCGTTAACAATCATACAAACACTCAACAATGGATCAAGGATTTAGGTGCATCTCATCATCTCACACTTAACCTTGACAATTTAAGTCCTCTTTAAAAATATTATGGCCTTGATGATATTACAATTGGTAATGGTAATACCCTTTTTTATTTCTCTTGTTGGCTCATCTTCTATAACTATCAAAAATAAAAAAACTTCATATTCATAATATTTTTCATGTTCTTGCTGCTTATACTAATCTTTTATATGTCTCAACTTTCACTAATGCTAACAATGTCTCTATTGAATTTTTCCCATCTTATTTTCATATAAAGGATATCTCCATGAGGACCCTATTACATACAGGCCCGAATAATGGTGGTATTTACACTCTGAATATGACTAATATTCCAACATTTTTTAAGTCCATTAGTGCTTTTTTATGTTCGTTGTCTACATGGCACACAAGAATTTCCCATGCTTCTATTCAAACTGTTTGATAAGCCTTATATCAGTCTCATATTAAGTCTAGTGACAATAATTTTTCTTTATGCCATGCATGCTTAGTTAGTAAAAGTCATCAACTTCCCTTTGTTAGTTCATCATTCCAAGCATCTCAGCCTCTTCAGTTAATTTGTTCATATGTTTAGGGGCCATTTCCTATTCCCTCTGTGGATGGAAAATGTTATTATGTTATTTTTTATGATCATTTTAGTAAATATGGTTGGATTTATTTTTTGAAGTATAAATCTAAGGTTCTCTCCACTTTTATTAAATTTAAACATGTTATTGAGAAATTCTTTGGTAATTCTATAAAAATGTTTCAATCAGAATAGGGAGGTGAATTTTAAAGTTTTACCTCCTATCTTATAGAAAATGGAATTACCCAATGTAGCTCTTGTCCTTACACTCTAGAATAAAATAAATGTACTAAATGCAAGCATAGACATTGTTGAAACAAGATTATCCCTTCTTCATCACTCCTCTGTTCCTCAATCTTATTGGCCATATGCATTTGAAATTGCTCTTTATGTCGTTAATAGACTACCCACACCCACTTTTAAAAATAATAATTCTTTACAAGTGTTATTTAAAACTTCTCCTCAATATGATGAACTTCACATTTTTGGTAGCCTATGTTATCCTTGTCTTTGCTCACATGCACCAAATAAATTTGCACCTCATTCAACAAAGTGTGTCTTCTTAGGATATAACAAAATTCATAAAGGCTATTATTGTTTGAATATCTTTACCAAAAAAATTATTATCTCACGCCATGTTATTTTTGATGAATAGGTGTTTCCATTTAAAGATGGTGAGCTTGCTATTTCGAATCCAATGTTGGTGAGTTACCAAACTCTTTACCATTTTATCCTATCCCCCTAAATGCTATCCATTCCTTTCCCTCATTTACCCAACCCATAATTCCTACCTACCCGCTAGCAATCCACATCCTACTTAACCTTAAATACATCCACAAACAACTCCCAATCCACCTCTAACTCTATCACCTCTCTCTATAAGTATTCTCGATCCATCCAACTCTTCCCAATGATTATCTTCTATATCAATCATCCCATTTATCCATACACCCCCTCAAGGACTTTCTTTATAAGTTAATCTCTCCCACTATCCTTCACATACCACCTCCTCCTCCACCCTCTCCTATGAATCAACACCCCATGGTTACATGATCCAAAACTGGCTTTCTTAAGGTAAAAAAATTTCATTCCATTTCCTCTATGCAAATTGAACCCACTATATATGTCCAAGCCATTAAAAATCCTTACTAGCGATATGCCATACAAGTTAAATACTTGACACTTCTTCAAAACTATACTTGGGACCTTATTCCATCACATGCTTAACATAATCTTATTACTTGTAAATGGGTGTATCATATCAAATACAACATGGATGGCACTTTTGATCACTATAAAGCCTGTTTTATGGCTAAGGGCTTTTATTAATACCTAGGAATTGACTTTCATCAAACCTACAATCCTCTTATTAAGCCATGCACCATTCGGTTCATTCTTTCATTGGTTGTTAGAAAAAATTAATAAATCAAATAATTGGATGTTTCCAACACTTTTCTATACAGACATCTTGAAGAGGGGGTATATATACAATAGCTTCCCAGTTTTGTTCACTATTAATATCCCAACCATGTTTGCAAGTTGCATCACTCAATTTATAGTTTAAAGTAAGCTCTAATTTAGTGGTACATATGTCTCACTTTGGCTTTATAAGAACTTGGTTTTGTGGTTTCTAAAACGGACTCCTCTCTTTACTATTTCTTATTGGGCTTTATCATTGCTTTTTGCTTAATTTACGTTGATGATTTAGTGCTCACTAGCTCCTCCTTAAGCTTTATGTAGAAAATTATCACTCATCTCACCCCCAAGTTCGCTCTCAAAGATCTTAGAAAATTGCACTATTTCTTTGGTGTTGAGGCTCAGTCTACAAAATCAAGCCTCTTTCTCACTTAGTACAAATATATTATTGATCTTTTAATAAAGGTCAATATGATTTCTGCCAAAGCCATTTCAACGCCCTCATGTGTCACTCAAAAATTCCATCTTCATGTTGGCACTCCTCTTTTTGATGCTAAGGAATATCACAACAACATTAGTGGAATGCACTATCTCTCATTCACTCGTCCAGATATCTCATATGCCATTAACAAGGCATGTCAGTTCTTCATGCTCCCACTGATGTTCACTAGATCGCTATCAAATGCATTATGCGTTATCTTTAGTCCACTCTTCATCATGGTATTTTTATACTCAAGTTTGATTCCTTCGCCATTAATGCATATAATGATGCTAACTAGGCTAGCTTATTGGATGATCGTAAGTCCATTACAGGTTATGCCATTTACATTGGTGCGAACCTTATCTCTTAGAGATCCTGAAAATAATGTTGCATTACTCAATCCTCTACCAAGTCTGAGTATTGCTCTCTTGCTATAGCTATACAAGAAATCCATTAGCTGCAATCTCTCTTACATGAACTTGGTTATTGCCATTTTCCACCTTATGTGCTTTAGTGTAATAATTTAAGCTCCACCTACCTCACTACCCTGCCTATTTTTCACTCTTGATCTAAACACTTGGAGATTAACTTTCATTTTGACAGAGATCAATTTTTTAAGAAAGCTTTAATTGTCCGTTATATATCATCTGCTGATCAGCTAGCTGACTTACTAAATAAACCACTGCACAAAGGTCATTTACATCTTCTTCATTCCAAGTTGAATGTTCTTACATCCTCGCTCAACTTGAGGGCAGGTGATAAGGATAAGTCCTAAGTTCTAGCTATTATGTAGTTTTAATGTATAGTTGTATTCTACCACGTTACTAAGTCTCTCGCTCATGTACTTGTATATATTTCCTTATTATCAGTAATATAATTTATAGCTTTTGCTCTACTAGTTATCACATCCTTTAGATTAAAGCGAATAACAATTCTAAAAACCAAACTAACCCAACAAATAATTTGAATAATACCTTTAACCTTTTTATGTATAGAAACTAAAATGAAGATGCTTTAGTCTTTAAGCATTAATCTTTTAGAAAACTTCATTGGCATAACATATACAAATATGCATTGACCAATTTTAATTATCATTGTATGTATCTGACATATGTTAGCACAAATCATAGCAAGTAATACAATTATAAGTAAGTATCATTCTCACAAGAAAAAAAGTACTAAATACTCATTGTAAATCAAAATTTCCTAGTTAATAAAATTAAAATAAACTATCTATTCAAATCAACCTAAATTAAATCAATGGAATAAACTAGAGTCTGAATTTTTACTTCACTAGTCAATCCTTGAATTATAGAAATATTTCAAAAATCAACACACTGATTACAGATAAGGGTAAATCACCCCAAAATACTTAAAGTCTCTTTCCAGATCATTGAAACATACCAAAATTAATCATCACCTATTTCATGGTCAATTAATTAGTCAAGGTTCATTAAGTTCCTTAATAATTTATTCTCTCTCTGAAGGACTCATTTACTTTTGTGATTGGATTTCCTAAGTCATATGAGTTATAAGCTAATAGATCACTCAACTTTCATTAGTAAAAATCTACATATAAAAATATAAACAATTAGGATCTTAATTAAATACAAGAGTACTAAGCACAACTCACAAAATTAGCTGAAAAATCAATTCATTGATAGAAATAAAATTTCAACAAGTGCTAATCTAGTTATACAAAACCAAACACTAAATAATTTAGTATGTATTGTATATTGCCACAAAGAAATAAAATATGATACAACTCATAAGAAAGAGGAAGAAGAGAAGAAAATTCGTTGTCGGCAAACTTCAAACTTCAATCCTTTGTAAACTGTTTAATTTCACATTTGGACCTCTTGGTGGCAATGTCTTATCTTCTCCTAAAGCTAAAATTCTCTTTTTATCCATTCTTCAGTACAAACATGTGTATGTATACAAATAAAATTATAACCATTAGATCAATGCTTATTTAATAATAGTTGTTAATGCAGATTATGAGTATCGATACACAAGAATAATCAATGGTTGTAATTAAATAAAAATTAATCTAACGGTTCTAATTTCATTTGTATAGATACAAATATTTGTACCATAATAAGAGTCCTTTTATAAAGAAAATAATACAAATTTTGTTTAAGGACCAAATAGATAATTTTTCAACTTCAAATTGTTGCCCCATGAGAAAAATATCTTCATAAATCAGCTCTACAAGGTATAGCTTTGATCATGAACACTCTAGAAATGTAAAATTTCTTAAAAAAAAAAAAAAAAACAGCAAAGTGACATAAAATTGGCTAAAAAAGTTAAAAGGAAATAAACCTAAACTAAAAACTGAAACCCTAATAAAATACTAATTATAAACTAAAAACTAAATAAATCCTAGCTAAACACTAATAAATTCCGTGAAAATTAGATTAGAAAAATAAAACAAAAATTGACATTAACAATTCATGTCAACATATGAATGAATAAAATCAAACCTTAGTCAAGTTTCTACATATATGTTTATAATTTTAAAAGTTTAAATTATTTTGCTACTTTCGTTTTATTTTAAATAAAAATTTTAATTGAACTCAACGTAGTTAAATTTAAACATAAAAGTGAATAGGTGGTTGGTTTCACTTCAAAATCAATATTTTTTAGTTAGAAAATTCAATACCAAATTTTTTGATCTACGTATAAGGGTTTGACCATTGGAGCAAAACAACACTGCTACACTTCAAAATCAAATTACATCGAAAAAATTAAACTATAAAAATTGAACCCAAAAGAGGGGTCATAGAAATGTTGCATCAGCATCAACTTCATTACTATGTACATATATATATATATATATATGGAAGTGGAAGATAGGAGAAAAATTTACACAGCATAAGATTGACTCACCTTAGTCATTATTTAGTGCAGTGGTCATCAAATGGGTCTTCCAACTACAAGATTTTCTTTGGACTGTTAGCCAGCTATCTTTGACAAAAATGAACAATTAATTGTTTTTAAAATCATTATTGCTGGATTGGGTTAAACAAAGATGTGGCCACTCGAAAATGTATTTTCTGTACTTACTGTCACTATTGGGAGACAGATAAATTTAGAGGGATGTTAGTGTGTAGAATAGACAAAAGAGCAAGTAAATGACATATATATATATATTGGTTATTTTAATAATGGGTAGTCTAAAGAGAAGTGCATTTCTACATCATCAATTATGTCAGTTTCCACTAGCTATTGTTAATTAAGTTTCTGTACATTTAATCATATATTAAAAAAAATAATGACGGATATCTGTCAAAAAAAAAAAAAAAGAGGTACAGACCCTCAAAAATTTTCAATTCCCTCCATATAAATAGAGGTTAGAGTTTAAAATATGTCGTTATTAATTAATTTTATTTAATTTAAATAAATTATTTTTATTATACCCTTTATGGTTGTACATTTTGGCAATTCTCATACGCTATATATATCTTAATTATGAACTATTTGAAGAGAATTGCCAAGATGATCTTCCATCAGCCATTCTCAATAGGAGAAGGAAGCAAATCATAGAAAAATACACCTCTTGTCATTTTGAGATTTTAAGAAAAATCACTTTCTATGATCCTTGGTTTATATATTATAAATTAAGCTTATAATAAGCAGTTATGTACATGTAAACCCCTTTAAGATTTAACCTTATTGAGAAAAGATAAATAAGAGAAAATTTTCTTCGATCAAGGTATTTTATCTTGAATTTTTACATGTATGACTCTATTTGTGATATGAAGAACTATATGAAAAATTCAAATAGTTAATAATCTCTATAATAATTCTTTAGAGCTATATTATTAATAAAGAAAGAAATTGGTAAAAAATCCTGAATACTAATGTCACGATCCGAACTCAGGGGCATGTGACCGACACTAAAAAATAAAAAAGTATAAAGTTATTGAAATCCGTAATAAGCCTTGAAAGAAAAATACAGAATATTTCACTTTAAAACCTCACAATAAACTAATTAAATCATAATGCACATTATCAAACTGATTTTTCTCAATTTAATTAAAATCATAACATCATAGTGCATAAAATAAATAAACATCATCAGTTATATAAAATAGTATCTCAATACATAAATCTTAATACAAAATATCCAAATTCAAAATATGCAGTTATACAGTTCTCTACTGTGGTACACGGATACTAATACAAACATAACTATATAGACCTACATAAGATAGCCAGTGAAGAAGCTACACGGCGTAGAGAAGTAGGCCTAACAAAATATTCCCAAACTCCTAAAAAAATAAATTAAGGGGAGTCAGACCTCACTAAATAAGAAATAAATGTGGTTTGAAAATCCCCTTAAAAATAGGTTTTTATGAAAATAATATATTTATAATTTTTATTCAAATTATATATATATATATATATAAGAAACCCATTTTTTTCAAAAGGAAATAAATATTTAAATGCTTTTTAAAATATGTCAATATAAAAACTAGGTAGAACTCGAGTTCTCAATTTTAACAGTCAATCGGCTCACTTATATCCAATACTGTTAGATCTCAAAAGCAAAGCATCACCAGGATGCACAGCCACAATCATATCACTTAATCCAATATCACTGGCGATGTCTGAGAGCAAATCATCATCGGACCATTGACCCCAGTGATTTAATAAATATTAATCCAACTATACTGGCGGTGTTTGAGAGCAAAGCATCACCAGACTTTTGACCCCAATATTTATTAAATAATCAAATATTATATTACTGGTGGTATCCAAAAGCAAAGCATAACTAGAACATCGGCCCCAGTAATATAATCAAATATAATTAAATATTTTAACAGTACGCATATAGTTCTGATGAAACCCATCAGATAACCCGTTCTACCGTAGTTTATTTAAAATAATAAAAAATAAGTATAACAACGAAAATTACAATAAATGAAAATAAAGAAAACTGACTAGAATTTAAATTATGCATCATATTTAAAAGTACTAATTAGAATCTCACAAATAATATAATTCATCAAGATTTAATATGATTTAAATTGAAAGACCCGACACTCAAATCAAATACTAACTTACAAGATGAAGACGCTCATTTGATACGTCGTGTCCGACCTCGACTAGAGGAGTAGCTAAAAGATAGAAAATAAAATAACAATAAGAAAATAGAAATCCTAACTTCTAGAATTTATAAGGAAGACTCGACTCAGAATTTTTAAAAAATTAGCATTGATCCGATGTCACATTTTACGAGAAATCTATTGAAAATTCGACAGAATTTTCTCTATACAAGATGAAGGCGCTCCTTTGATACGTCGTATCCGACCTCAACTGGAGGGGTGGCTAAAAGACAGAAAATAAAAGGACAATCAGAAAATAGAAACCTTAACTTCTAGAATTTCTAAGGAAGACTCGACTTAGAATTTTAAAAAAATTAGTATTGACCCGATGTCACATTTTATGAGAAATCTATTGAAAATTCGGCAGAGTTTTCTCTATAAAACGGACATCTCTCTACAGAAGTAGAGTCAATCCTGCAAGCAAATACACTTCTAAATTTCACACAAGCTCATCACATTGGGTTAGGACCCTGAATTACTCAAATCCACAACTGAGGTTCACAATCCACCAAAAATAAATAATTTAATAATAAATATTTAAAATCATTAAAATCCATAAAATATCCAAAATACCACAATTTAATTTATTTAAATAATAAAACATTAAAACTAATTATTTTTCCAAATTAGGTAATAAAATCCCAATAATTTATATAATATTAATAAAATCCAATTTTACAAGTATTCATCACAAAATAGTCAAATTCACATTTAATTATTTAAATAGCTTAAATATATTATAAAATTAATTAAAAACCCATTTAATCACAAAATAATAAATAAATTAATATTTGAATATAATTTTCAAAAATTAGAATTAATTAGTTAAAAATAGTAATTAATTTATGAAAATTATTCTAATACTCTATAAAATTCTAAAACCTTTTAAAATATAATTTAACTATATTTTCAACCAAATTACATAATTACCCCAAAATTCCAATATTCACATAAACATAATAATTCCTCAAAAAATAATATTAATTTCCTAAAAATAATTTTATTAACACAAAAGTTACTAACTTAATATACTAATCACTAATTACTCAAATTCCAACAAAAAATAATTAACAAAAATTAGAATTTATATTATTAAAATATTCAAAAAATACCCATAATTAAAATTAACTAAAATAATTTAAAATCAACTAATTACACATAGATCAACTCAAAAATCAACCAAATATTAAAAATAAATTAAGCAAAAATTATATTAATTAACTAAAAATCAAAATAAACATAATAGCTAATAAACAACTAATAATTAACTAACAAACAACACAGAATCAACCCATAAATCAACCTCACAACTCAACTAAATTAGCCTAGAACTCACCTAAAGCAAAAATCTAGGACAAGAAGGGCCGCTGTTGTCGTTGATGTTGTTGTCCATATTGTTGTTGTTGTTGCTGCAGCTGTTGTTGTTGTTGTTGTTGTGGATTGCAGCAAGAAGAAGAAAGAAGCAGGTAATGGTGCTGGAAAATAAGGAAGATAGCAAGAGAAAGGGAAGAAATTAGAAGAAACGGGACATAAATGAAAAAAGAAAAGAGTAGGGAGATAGGGGTTGACCGGGTCTTGGGCTTTAAACTATTATATACATATATACACACACAACATATAACAATAATAAAAGTAACCCTAGTTAGAATAATAATATTAATAACAATAGGAATAATAATAATAAGGCTATGTATATAAAAATATTATGACAATAGTATATTAATAACTTTAGTATTTTAGATAATAGAGTTCCCAAAATATATTTATATTAATTAAAAATATATTGGTCATTACAGTTAGCCAGAAGGGGAAAAAAGGCAAGAGGTTGTGAAAAGTACCCAAAAGAAGGCTTATGAAAGGGTAGAAATTTTGGGAATTTCACCAGTGTAATTCTTTGGCATAACCAAAGCATTAATCATATGGATTAAGGGTTATTATTTAGGTTTGATTATTTGAATTTTTGATTTATCTAGATATCTGTCTATTTAGGGTGATGCATCTAGATAATTTGTTATAAAATATCTGGTTTGATAGATGAGTTTCTTGATATTTATCTGAGTATCATGTGGTTAAACCTCTTTCTATAAATTAGCATAATCTTTGCAGTATATATTTCATGACAACTATTGAGAAGGTTTTAGAAAATTTTTATTTATTGGATCTCCAAAATTTAAATAGTTTGAGAGAATTTAGAAACGAGACTCTTAGATATATAGACATTGAAGACAATAATCATATTGAAAACCATGATGGAGACTGTGATTACAATGAAGTAATTAAAAGACAATTTTTATTTCAATCATTAGTCGATTCTTTAGACATTTTAATCAAACTCTTTCCTAACATACCATATTTACAATTTATAGACAATCCACCTACTCCATCTAAATCTAGTTTTGGATCCTCATGAACAGAAAAACTTTAGACAACATCAACTTACAATTATTAGAAGAAAACTTTAGACTTCAAGAACTTGAACAAGAATATAGAAGACTTATTACCATAAGCAATACACTATTTTTTTCTAGAATTAAAAGTATAGGACTTAATCATAGTATAACAATTACTAAGTGGAACATAGACAAAACTAGACAACGTATAAAATATATAGAAGACTGTAGAGTAATTCTCTCCTTATAAATTACTATTTGTGACATTCTAAAAAATCCTTTAAGTATATTTTTGTATACTTTTAGGTAACCAAGACATTGGTACTAGTATTTCTTTCAAAATAAAATTTTGATAAAGAATCCTCTAACCCCTAGTGGTATCACAGCCTAAGACAATCTGGATCTCACTAAATATAAAAATTTTGAGTACCTGGACTTAGCTATTTATAGTAAAGAAAAGACTATAATAGCTTTAGATAAAATAAAACATACATGCTTTTATAGACATTCTAAAGAATATAAACACTGTACATTCTTCTAACTCACACTTAAATACTATCACAGACTTAATAATTTCTTTGGGCAATTCTTTAAACTTTCATTAAAAAAAGTTTTATAGACTTTTAGAATTACTTAATAATATTCATATTAAGACAAGAGATAATATTGTGGAATTAAAAAACCAAATTACATATCTAAAAAATACTCAAGACATTTTTAATAAAAGATTAGACTTACTGAAGATAAAAAATCTTCCCTCTAAGAGAGACATTAATTCTCTATCTCAAATTATCCTTGAAAACAAAGTAAAGGAAATTGACATCTAAACAAAAAAAAATATTTGAAAAATTAGAACAACAAATTGACTCCAATAAAAGATATTTTCAAGAAGAAATATTAACCATAAATGACATGGTTAATAACCTTAAAAAGACAATATTAGGATACTAATGGACGATTATAAAAACACTTACTATAATGATGCTATCAAATACACTCAAATATACAACGACTCTTGGATATACACAAAATTCCCAAGCTCTACAAGATAAGATAGTAATAGCCCAAAATGATACAATCATTGCACTTCTAGCCCATTTACATAAAAGACTTGATAAAATTGAATTTAGACAAATAAAATTGGACTCAAAATTAACTGGTACTCCCTTAGATATTAAAACTGAATTAGACATCATATCCTCCAGACTTAGTAACATAAAAATAGAAACTGACAAAGGTAAAAAGGTTGTATTAGACAAAAAATACACTAATAAACTTTTGGTTGTAGGAAAGCCTAAAGCACAATGAATAACTCAACCTAGACACAGACACAAACAGATACTAGACCCTTTACAAGAAGGTCTAGAACTCTTAGAGAACAAAATCAAGATAATAGATCATCTTGGTTATTCAAAAGACAATATTCTACTCAGACTCTAGAACAAACCATAGACTTAGAGAATGATACTAGTATATTCTGAGATAGACAATTAAGGACTTTAAATCCATGAACAATTTATCAATAGGGATATATATACACACTAATGAGAAGGATTTCTCTCATAACACTCAGACAAACTGTTAGGGTAGCTTGCCCTGATGGACATGAAGTTATTATACCTTTAGTATCTCAAGAAGGTAATAATCAACTCAGAACTCATAGAAGACTTAATTATATCCATCTTGGACTAGTGGTTATAGGCATAAGAACCCTAGCGAGAGTAGGAATAGGCACTAAAGTACTAATCATGTTATATGATACTAGACACTCAGGTTTCGATAAAGCTATTATAGGAATAATGGAAGCAGACATGAATAACAATGGTAGTATAAATTATATTTCCCTAGACTTTAACATGACACTAATTGATTTTAAAAAACATATTAAAATCAAAATACTTACCAAAGGATATCCAAACTTCACTGGAGACAATATTCTTTTAGAAATACAATTTATAGGAAAAACCATGCATAACATAGCTATTTCTTATAAGTTAGACTTAAAAGGACTTATAGACATAGTCTTAACTACAGGAACTAGAATGATTCCCCCTAAACAAATAAGTTCTGAAACTCTTACAGGACTAGAATGGAACTTAGGACAATTAAGACCCATAAATGAAACTTTAGCACCTACTAATGCAGAATAGTACCAGCATATAGATAACATATATAGTGTTAGGTTTACTGATTATGAAAAAGGTAAATCCATAATAAACGATGAAAACAGTGATGATAAATCAACATCTCACACAAACTTAACGATAAAGACTGAATTTAATGAAAATTCTCCAATCCTAGTTAAAGGAAATATATGGGGAGAATCAATATTAAGAAAAAAGACATATTAAAATGTACTTATCTCGAATATCAGACTTTGACCCTGACTATGATGACTTCTAGTTATACAAAGATTACAACATTAAAAAGATTGAATATATAACACTATTAGACTTAGGTATTAAACCTGAGGAAGAAATAGAATTATAGAAAATACATATAATGACAATTTAGACTATATTGATGAGTATCAAGAATCCTTTAATAGAATTGATGAACTCATGCAATACAAAAACGTAATAGACCAATACATAGATTCACTTAGCACCCAAATAGAAACTATAAGTATAAAAACTAATAAGATGCTAATGAATCCTGAAATTAGCGAACAATCCAATACACCACAAGTAACACAAACTAAGAGAAATCTAATATTTAAGACAACACCTACACAATTTAGTGCAGAAGACTTATACACTACCACCTATGATACAGGTATTCCACCTAGGAGAATAGCTGAAGTACAACCAACTATAATACCCCTCAAAAGACATAATATAGGTCAAAGAAAGATCCCAGACAGAAACTACTATTTTAGGACACAAATACTTTTAAATATTGCAAATATAGATCCCCAAAAATGGGATACATACATAGAACAATGGTCTGCCCTAGTTCTAAGACATTACATCCAACATGACTATGACATTACTATTGGTGAAGCCATGATTAGTAAAGGAGACATATTTTTAGGAGAAAGTGTTAGAGGAGCATGGGAAACTTATAAAAGAGAAAACCCAGAAAAACTTCAGCATACCATCTCCTTAGGACCAAACATCTTAAACTTCACTAGACTTATACATAGAATGATAACTAGATAAGAAACTACTATAGGATTTAAAATTAGACAAGAATAGGCACTTAGAGACCTAGAACAATTATAACTAAATTCATAGGAATATGTGAAAGAATTTTCTTATGATTATATGCACCTTGCAGCTATTTTAGGAAATTATTTTTCCCAAGAATTAGGAAATAGACTATTCTCTAAACTTCCTGGAGAATTAGGACTAGAAATACATAATAAATGGAAAGAAAAACTTAGAGATATTCCACCTGATATGGTTATAGGATGGGATAACATAGGACATAGAATCCAATATATAATGCAAGTGTTAAAAGAAAAATGTACTGCAATTGCAGTCCAAAAATAACTAAAGACTCAAGGTACTGGATATTGTAGAAAAATACATACTCCACAGGTATATAAGTCTAAACAACATAAAACTAATAAACACTATAAACAAAAGGTTTCTAAACCATAAAAAAAGATTAAGAAAAAATCTTATAAGATTAGAAAATCTAATGAAAAGAAACCTTATTTTAAAAAAGACAGACATGTTAGTAGACAAAAAACTGTTAAAACATACCAAAATAAACTTACTTCTTTTGCTTGCAACAAAGAAGGTCATTTTGCAAAAGAGTACCCTTATAAACATAATCTTTACACCTGAAGTGTAGAGATTATAAAACAAACAAATATGAACTTAATCCATGTTGATGAAGATATGTCAAACTTTTCCTCTATATATTCAATTATATCTAAAGATATGCTTGAAGATATAGAAAAACCTCTTAAAAACTATTATTTTATTAATGAATTTATAAAAGAATCTAACAAAATACGACATTCTAACAAAGATACTGCAATTAATACAGGCATTGAACACATAAAATTTATGTTTTCATATCTTAAAAATACAGAAACAAATTGCATACATGATTGGCATTTCAATGTAGCATCAGATATAAATCCTTATTTTAAATGCAGAAATTATCCACATATCACAATATGTGCTAGGTGTATAAATTGCATGATTGAAATATGCAAGTTATGTCTAGAACAACACTTCTATCTTACATTTCCTAGATAAACTACCACTTATACATCTCAAGTAGGCATAAGCAATCAAAGAGTTTAGAGCTTGACTTTTCTAGAATAAGCAATAAAAAAATTTAAGTGCACATATTATTTTGATAAATTTATAAACTTAACTAAATTTAGTAGAAATTTAGTAGAACTTTCCTTGAATACTTGAGCTTGACTTAAATTTAGTAGACTTAACAGCTAGAAGAACTTTAGAACAATACTCTAAGCTTGATGTCATCATCTCTAGATTAGAAAACTTAGAATAATAGGTGAAAATCCCATGAAATTTTGGGATAAAAATAAAATCACCTATAAATTAGACATAATCAATCCTAATTTAATAATCAAAGTAGGAAAGATTAAATTTAATACATGGGAGATTGAAGAGTGCAAAATGCATATAAATCAACTCCTAGGACTTAATGTAATTAGAAAAAGTACCTTTAGACATAGATCCCCTGCATTTATAGTTCAGAAAGAATATGAACTAAAAAGAGGTCAATCTAGGATGGTCTTTAATTATAAAAAACTTAATGACAATACACATGAGGATGGATATAAAATACCAGATAAAGATGTCCTCATTAACAAAATACAAAATGCTAAGATTTTCAGTAAGTTTGATCTCAAATCAGGCTTTTGGTAAATCAAGATGCATGAAGACAACATACCATGAACAATTTTTAGTTGTCCAGAAGGACATTTTGAATAGTTAGTAATGCCATTTGGACTTAAAAATGCACCATAAATTTTCCAAAGAAAAATGGATGATGCATTTAGACAATGTAACACTTTTACATATGTATATATTGATGATATTTTATTTTTTTTCTAAAACTGAAAAAGAACATATTGCACACTTACACATTGTTTTCAATATTTTAAAAACATATGGCATGATTATTTCAAAACATAAAATGGTTTTAAACAAAAAGAACATTGATTTTCTTGGTTTTGAAATAGGCCAAGGAAAAATAAGACTCTAACCTCACATCACTAGGAAAATCTTAGAATTTCCAGATAAAATAGAAGGTTTAAAAAGATTATAGGCCTTTTTAGGACTATTTAATTATGCAAGGCCCTTCATAAAAGATTTATGTAAACTAACTAGGTCATTGCATAATAAGATGAGTATTAAAGGACAAAGACGTTTTAATAGTGAAGATGTCAAAATTGTACAAGAAATTAAAAAGAGAGTACAAAATCTTCCATTGTTAAGACTACCTCTTTCTATTGATTCTTTAATTATAGAAACAAACAGATGTGAACTTAGATGGGGAGCGGTACATTATTCCAAAAGAAATAAATTCTCTCCCAAAATTAACGAATAAATTTGTAGATATGCCTCTGGCATCTATAAAGAAAAAGGACTAACATCTCTGGACTTTGAAATACTTACAGTTATAAATAGGATTGAAAAATTCTATTTATATATTTATGATAAACCATTTACAATTAGGATAAACTGTGAAGCAATTGTAAAATTTTAAAATAAATAGAAAGAAAGAAAAATTAATGCTAATAAATGGTTAAATGTTGTAAATTTAATCACTAATAAAGGTATAAAACCTACATTTAAACATATAGATGACAAGAAAAATACTCTTGTAGACAGTTTATCAAGACTAATCTTTTGATATGTTCAATTCAGGATAAAGACTTAACAGAGGAAAAAATCCTCAGACATTTACAAAGACTTGATTTAGTGAATCAGGTCAAAGTCCAAGACATTAGGGTGAAAACCCAAAGACATATCCATTTGGATAAAGACAAGCCCTCTTGTGAGGAGGATTTAGCTTCTAAAAAGTCCACATCTTATATTAAGACAAATGTAACCCTGTCTACAATGAAATTTGGATAGCAGGAGTTGCCTATCTTTAAAGATACTCATGTTTTTAATTTTGCAGGACGCAAAGACTTAAGTGTACCATAACTTTGTATTATAGACAGTGTCTAGAATCTTCCTACAAAAGAAAAAGGAGCTTCTAAAAAGATGGCAGTAATTAATGCACTAGTTAATTACTTTCAAATCGGGTACTTCTTATTCAACCACACTAACTAAACACACTGTACCCACAAATACCCTTAATAAGGAAACGATAATAATCAAAGAAGCCTACAATGTTCCTTATTCCTTATTCATATATATATATATATATATATATATATATATGACTTGTGAATATGAACTAGGATGAGTGCCTCGGTAGAAGCCTTTGATCTCGGGGACTGCCAGTGATTGAAAAGTTAATAATGGACTGAGATGGGTACCTCGGTGGATGCCTTAGCTCTCGGGGACCGCCAGTACCATGTATTTGGATTAAGTGGATACCTGTGGCTTGGTGTCTCAGTTGATGCCTTTGCTCTCAAGGACCGACAGTCTAGTTGGATTAAGTGGGCCCAGTTGGCCATTTAGAAATTTGGGTTTCGAGTTCTACTAAGATTTTTCAAAAGCTATATTTATACATTATAAAATATTTTTACTATAACTATATGGTTTTCAAAAATATTTTTAAACCGTACAACTCTTTTTATTGACTTACTCAATGAGGTCTGATTCTCCTCAATCTATTTTTTTTCAGGAGCTTAGGAGTTCGACCTCAGATTGCCTCTACGCCAAATTTCTTCATCACCGGCTATATTATGTAGGTTATTGTGAGTTGTACTATAGTAGTGACTCTAGCATACTATAGTAGTGTGTGTACTATGAGTTTGTATAACTTAAATATACTTATGTATTGGAGTTTTAATAAATCATGTTTATATATAATGTTTAAGATTGATTTATGATATTTAATGATGAAGAACATTTTATAATGCGCATGATTATGTTTATTTTTAGAAAAATCAGTTTGATAATGTGTTCTGGTATAAAATAAAGTTTTAAATTTGAAAGTTTTATTTTTCTTTTCTTTAAGGCTTACTATGGGTTTCAGGGGCCTTATGCCTACTCATTCCTTAATGCCAGTCACGTGCCTCGGGTTCAGGTCGTGACAAATTTGTTATTAGAGCCTAAGTTTGATTAATTATCTATGTATGTCTTTCTGTGTAACTACTGCAGTGATTAGGTTGATAACTGTCTTTGTGATATTCTTGTTTCTAATTTCACATTGCGTTAAGTACTCTTGTCTTGTTTTGAATTTGATTTTCTTTATCTTTTTAGAATGAGGCGTGTGCGAACAAACCCTATTGCTGATTCGACTTTTGGGCTTAATGAGCAGTCTGTGCATGATGAGGCTCTTCCTCTTGCTCCACGTTGTAGGGGCAGAGGTAGAGGTAGAGGTAAGGCAGCTGTAGCTGAGATTCCTGATCAGTGGCCAGTTGGGCCTGAAGCTCCAATCGTAAACCCCACAGCTTTTACAGCTGGACTAGCAGGAATTAATCAGGTTCTTGCAACTTTGAATCAAGCTATGCCTCTTGTGCAGCAAATGTTATAGTAGAGGAATCAAGAGATGTCAGATACTGATGCAACACTCCTCTACTCCTAGATTAGTAGAGTTTCCTTTGATGGTACGGGTGACGCTTTTGACTTTATTAATGTGATTGAGGCACGTATAAGGATAGGACATACAGACTACTAGCGGATCATGATTGTGGAGTTGTCAGTCCAAGCGGTAACTCAAGATTGGTTCATGTAGTCGATTCAGCTGTCCATTCATGAGTTGACTTGGGTAGAGTTTAAGGACCGCTTCCTGAGATTCTTCTGTCCTCCAGCCACTAGAGATGCATACAGGTGGTAGTTGCTTCATATTACTAGAGGGGATAGGTTAGTGGAGGACTACACTAGGGAGTTTAACAGGCTATCCTGACATTTAGAGGACATAAGGAGAGATCCCTATAGAGCAGTAGAGTTGTATGTCACTAGTTTGGGGCCAACTTTTATTGGTATACATATTGAGGACCGCACCCTGGAGAGTGTCATAGAGGAGGCCCATCTGATTGAGAGGCGACAAATCTGCCAGGGCACCATGTTAAATCCTTATATGGTTGGTTGTAGTTGATATGGTGTAGCTCCCGAGTACTAGTAGCCAGCATTTCATATTGGTAGTATGAGTCAGCAGGCTGCGGGTAGTTCATAGGATGGTGGTAGAAGGTCCAAGACTCACCGACTTGGTCGACATGGTTATGCCACGAACAAGAGAAGTGGCAGAGGTCACAGATTTAGTACTGGAGTTAGCAGCAGTAGTAGTGGGCAGAGCTCCGGACAGAGTAGTTCTGGGTCTGGAGCCAGTGCATGTGTGAGTTATGGTCGATTCCATCAGGGGCTGTGTCATTTGTTATCGGGCGCTTGCTTCAGATGTGGATAGGTTGGTCATCTTGCCAGAGCTTGTCCTCACTCCGGATATCAGCCACAGTATGCTCAGGATTCATCTTCATCGGTGACTCAGCCCTACTATCCGATGCCATAGTAGTACAGAGCACTAGTACAAGCCACAACAGAGACCACCACAGCTTATGGGCTAGCAGGGCCGAGGTTCAGTTGGTAGGCCTAGTAGTCGTGGGTTTGTGCAGCCTTCGACATCTCAGCAAGCAGGTCATGGCCAGGCATGAGTTTTCACTTTGACACCACAGGATGCTCAGACTTCTAATACAGTGGTTACAAGTATTCTCTCAGTCTGTGCATATGATGCTAAAGTATTGTTTGACCCCGGCACTTTGCATTCATTCATTTCTCCCATGTTTGCTTCGAGAATCAAGTGGCAACCTTCCAGGTTATCCTTTCCTCTATCTGTATCAACTTCTCTTAGTGACGAGTTAGAGACAGATATTTTTTTTCCATCCTGTCTGGTGTTAGTTGAGGGTAGAGAATTGTTGGCAGACTTGGTATTGCTTGATGTGTTGGAATTCGACGTCATTTTAGGTATGGATTGGTTGTTGAGGTATTATGCTTTGGTGAATTATCGAGAAAAGAAGTGGTGTTCAGAATTTTGAATGAATAAGAGTTCTGTTTTAAAGGTGAAAAGAGCTATATGCCTCATAATCTCATTTCTGCCATTACAGCCCAGAAGATGCTTAGAAGGGGTAGTCAAGGTTACTTGGCAGTAGTAAGAGATGTTAAAATAGAGAAAGGGGTAATTGAACAGGTGCAGTGGTGTGTGAATTTATGGATGTCTTTCTTGAAGAATTACCGAGATTACCACCAGACAAAGAGATAGAGTTCTGTATCGATGCCATACCTAGTACAGATCCTATTTCTATACCACCCTATAGGATGGCACCAGCTGAATTACAGGAGCTGAAGGACCAGTTACAAAAGTTGCTCGATAAGGGTTTTATAAGACCCAGTACATCGCCTTGGGTTACTCCAGTGTTGTTTGTGAAGAAGAAGGATGGTAGCCTTCGACTCTGTATTGATTACAGGCAGTTGAACAAGGTCACCATCAAGAACAAGTATCCACTTCCAAGGATCGATGACTTGTTCGATCAGTTTCAAGGTGCTACATGCTTCTTTAAGATAGACTTAAGGTCTAGATTTCACCAGTTGAGGATTAGAAGTGGTGATGAGCCCAAGACAACATTTGGACGAGATATGGCCATTATGAGTTCCTAGTAATGTCCTTTGGGTTGACTAATGCTCTAGCAGCCTTTATGGACTTGATGAATCGGGTGTTCAAGCCATACTTGGACCGATTTGTAATAGTCTTCATTGATGACATCTTAGTTTATTCCAAGAGTGAAGCTGAGCATGCTATGCATCTGAGAAGGGTGCTTCAGACTTTAAAAGAGCACAGGTTGTATGCCAACTTTTTGAAGTGCGAGTTCTGGTTGAATCAAGTGGCATTTTTAGGCCACATAGTTTCTAAGGATGGCATACAAGTGGACTCTAAGAAGATAGAGGCTATCACAAAATGGCCAAGACCGACTACAGTCAGAGAAGTATAGAGTTTCTTGGGTTTAGCAGGCTACTATAGGAGATTTACGAAGGACTTCTCCAAAATTACCGCACCTTTGACAAGGCTGACCCAGAAGAGTGCTACGTTTGTGTGGACAGATAGATGTGAAAAACACTTTCAGTTATTAAAGGATTTATTGATGTCAGCTCCAATTCTAACCTTGCCCTCTAAAAATGAAAGGCATACGATGTATTGTGATGCTTCCATATTAGGATTGGGCTATGTGTTGATGCAAAAATGGCCAAGTAATTGTTTATGCTTCGAGGCAGCTGAAGAAGCACGAACAAAACTATCCTACTCATGACATGGAGATGGTAGTTGTTGTGTTTGCTTTGAAGATATTGAGGCATTACTTGTATAGGATTACTTGTGAGATTTTACACCGATCACCAGAGCTTGAGGTATATTTTTCAGCAAAGGGACTTGAACTTAAGGCAGAGAAGATGGATGGAACTCCTTAAAGACTATGATTGTTCCATTTTGTACCATCCAAGCAAGGCAAATGTTGTTGCTGATGCCTTGAGTAGGAAGTTAGCGGGTAGTCTTGCCCACATCAGCTCAGATAGGAGGCCCATTGTGAAGGAGATGCATGAATTGATTGATCAAGGGTTCCAGTTGAAAGTTACTAAAAAGTGCCTTTTATCTCAATTCAGGGTATGATCAATATACTTGGATCGAGTTAAGGTAGCTCAGAATAGAGGCCTGCAATTGCAGAGGATTACATATGAAGTACGACAAGGGCAGTCAAAAGATTTTGTGATTGACAAAGAAGGTGTGTTGCATTTGGGTACTAGGATTTGTGTGTCGGATGTTGATGACTTAATTAAAGAAATTTTGGAAGAGGCACATTTTTCTACTTATAGTATCCATCCGAGTTTTACCAAGATGTATCATGACTTGAAAGATACATATTGGTGGAATGGAATGAAGAAGGATATTATAGAGTTTGTATCTAGATGCCTGACTTGTCAGCAAGTGAAGCTTGAACATCAGAGACCTTAGGGATTATTACAACCTATGCCAATTCCTGAATGGAAATGGGACATGATAGCTATGGACTTTGTGACCGGATTACCTCGGACTATAGGAGGCTATGATGCTATTTGGGTGATTGCTGATAGGCTAACTAAGTCAGCATAATTTCTACCAGTGAAGAAGACGTACTCTACTGTAGACTGGCAAGACTTTATGTCAACAGGATTGTTTGTCTACATGGGGTACCAATAAGTATAGTGTCAGACAGAGGAGCCATATTTACCTCAATTTTTTGGCAAGAATTACATAAAGCTTTGGGCACTAAACTAGGTTTTAGTATAGCCTTCCATCCTCTAACAGATGGTCAGTCAGAGAGTTTCATATAGATGTTAGAAGATATGTTGAGGATATGTGTGATGGATTTGGAGGACAGTGGGATTTGCATTTGCCATTGATTGAGTTTGCCTACAATAATAGCTATCATGCTAGTATTGAAATGGCTCCGTATGAGGCACTGTATGGTAGAAAGTGCAAATCACCATTATGTTAGAAGATTGGTGAGAGGCAA